>SJYC01107080.1:0-69148 GCA_006408675.1 Madoqua kirkii | reverse complement strand
CTTGGGTTTCTCTTACCTTGGGCATGGGGTATCTCTTCATGGCTGCTCCAGCAAAGCACAGCCACTGCTCCTTACCTTGGACGAAGGGTATCTCCTCACCGCTGTCCTTCCTGACCCTCAACGTGGGATAGCTCCTCTAGGCCCTCCTGCACCCTCGCAGCCACCGCTCCTTGAACGTGGGGTTGCTCCTCCCAGCCACCGCCCCTGACCTCGGACGCAGGGTAGCTCCTCTCGGCCACCCCCGGCCTCAGACAGTTAGTGCTTTATTGACTTTAATCTGCTTGTGCCATCATTTAACTGTAAGGATGGCCTTGATCTTTGAAGTTCTACACTCAGCTTTTCTGCTTGGACTTTTACTGCCAGCCTGCCTGTTCTGTGTACTCCAATCCTAGCCATAGCCATGAAGTGAGAACCACTCTTTTCCTAGGATGAGATAAGATAAACCTTTTAGCATAGGGTACTCTGAAGCTGAGACTTGAAGGATATATTTTGGTTTGCTGTTTGAAACAGCTAGGGCTGTTAGCCTAGCCTAGATTGCTACTGAGGCTTAGAGGATGATGATGACTCTTTTTTGGTTCTGATATTCATTCATATTTTTCATTCATTCAGCAGACATATTCTTGACACTAGGAGTATTGCAGTGAACCAAAGAGTTAAGTCCTAACCACAATGAAAGTTACATTCTAATAGGAGAGAGAAACAAATGAACAGATATAAAATACCACAAAGTTGGATGATAAGTGCTATGGAGAGAAATAATACGTGGTAAGAGGACATAGCTGTTTTAGTTAAAGTTGCCAAGATGTGCCTCTTTCTGAGGAAATAATTTTCAGTCAGAGACTTGAGTCAAATAAAGGAGCAAACTCCTTGGATGAAAAGCATTCTAGGTAGATGGAGCAAGTGTAAAGTTTCTAAGGTGTTATGGGAGACAGAAAAACTACATTAGGTGAGAACCTTAGGTTTTATTGTTAGTGTGGTAGAAACAGTTACAGTAGTTTTCACCAGGGAAGTATCATGATTTACTTTAAATTTTGACACCAGACTGTATATTATTTTCTAGGTGTTGACATCCATCTAAAAAACTCAAATATGAATAATAAAATGGTTTCCTTATTTTTAATTTTTTCCTTAGTGCCCTACAAATTATTGGCTATTTAGGGCAAATATGACACCCTGAACTGATAAAATTAGGGAATATTATAATTCATTTACCAGGCTATGATCATGCTCAGAATTGTATGTTTATACTTTTTAACTCTCCTATTGACCTTAACAGTAGTACACATTTAGGAAAACTGGAAAACCACTGTCTTATAGTAGCTGTTTGTATGACTCCAGAGTTTTACTTAGCTGTGATTCTGAAGTGTTCCTTTTCCTTCTAACATTTCTCCATAAATATTTTTTTTTCTAGTTTTTGCATAATCATATTAATCATTAACTGATTGAGTTGTTTCATTATTTATTATTTAGTTAATTATTTTAATGCATTTTGAACAAGGCTATGCATAAGAGACAGGCACAGAGGATGACCCCAAGAAATGTTAGGGTTTTTGTGATCCTGAAGATGAAATTAAGAAAATAATAGAACCTGCCATTTACTGAGCATCTGTTAATTGAGCACCCAGGTCCTGAGCCAGGTCCTTTATTGACAGTATCCTAGTTCTCATGGCAACTCCTTAAGACATGTAATAGTATCCTCCTTATTTTATCAAAAGGGAAATAAAAGCTAAAGGAAGTAACTTACCCAAGTTCTTACAGCTACAAAAGAACGTAGTGGGAATTTGAACCAAAATCTGATTCCAGGGTTTGAACATTCAAATTCAGCTAGCATAGTATACCACCTCTCAGCTCCCATATTTTTAAAACATAAGATAATATACATTTAAGTTTTGAAATAATTTTATATTTACAAAAAGTTGTAAAATAGTATAAGAATGCTCATATACCCTTCACCCACAGTCCCTAAATGTTAGCATTTACTGTATTTGTTTTATGAGTTTGTCTACTTACTTTTCTGTACATATATGTACTTTTGTGTACATTTTTTTTTTCTGAACCTTTTGAGAGTAAGTTACAGACATAATGCCTCATCTCAAATGATGAGAGAATTAAGTTGTAAAGTCCTAAGACATGCTAAGCCATAAAATCCTAAGAGAATTAAATCCTAAAGTCATAGGTATTTGATGAGTTAACTTCTCTCCCATGTAGTGCTACTAGCTATATGCATCTTTGGGAGAATTAAAAAAACAGTTACTCAAATTATTTTCCATAGGTGTTCATTCTTTCCCAGAATGCTAGTTGAAAAAAACTTGTCCTAAGTACTTAATTTTTTATTCCCTAAAAACAAGTCTATTCTCTTTTATTATCATTACAGTTATCAAAGTAAGGAAATTAACTTTCATATGATACTATTATCTGATCTCAAGACCTTATTAGAGTTTAGCCAGTTGTTCCACTAATGTCATTTCAGGAAAAGAAAAACAAGTTATTTTTGTTGTCCAAGATCCAGTCCACCATTACCCATTTCATTTGTCATGTCGTTATTGTGGAACATATCCTCAGATTTTGTCTTCCATAACTTTGACTTTTTTTTTTAAGTTTAAGCCATTTCTTTGGCAGAATTTCCTTCAATTTGGCTTTGTCTAGAGTTTCCTCCTGATGAGATTCAGGTTACAATGTTTAATGTTCTGTTCCTCTCTTTGTGTCATATTAGGAGACAACTTTATATCTTGTTATTGATGATGTTAACTGATCATTAGTTAAGATGGCATCTTCCAGGTTTCTGTGAAATTACTTTTTTTTGTCTTTGTAATTATTAAATGTCTAGTCGGACGCGACTGAGCGACTTCTCTTTCACTTTTCACTTTCATGCTTTGGAGAAGGAAATGGCAACCCACTCCAGTATTCTTGCCTGGAGAATCCCAGGGACGGGGGAGCCTGGTGGGCTGCCATCTATGGGGTCGCACAGAGTCGGACACGACTAAAGCGATTTAGCAGCAGCAGTGGAGAGATATATTCTGATTGTGTAAATATCTTGATTCTCATAAAACTTTTCATCCACTGTATTTTTGCCTGAAACAATTATTGCTCTTTTTTTGATGAGACATGTGATGTTTTAAATTCTATCATTTCATCTACATTTAATTGTTGGCTTCTTTAATAAAGAAAAAAACTTTCCTTTCTCCCTTGCTATTTATTCACTTATGAGTATGGATTCATTGATTCCTACTATATTACTAATTTATTACTGTCTATATTTATTTTGATGTTGTTTGCTCCAGATTTGTGTAGTGGCAGCCCCTTCAGTGAGGTTTCTGGTCCTCTTAGCATATTATCACCACTTTTTGAGCACTTCCTTGTTTTCTGGAACAACAAGATGTTCCAGGTTCATTGTGTACTTTCTAAACCCTGAAATTAGCCATTTCTCCAGTGAGCCCTGGTTCCTTTCAGTGGGAAATGGTGTTATAAAAACCAAAATCTGAGTGCTTGGTATGCTTGTTACTACTGGGATTTCATTGTTTCTGTGATCTTTCAGCAGGCATTAGGAGTCTAAAAAAAAATAATATTTCTGTTTTTTTCTGTGTATATTTCAAAACCTTGACTTCCTACTGATACTTCTAATTCCAGTTAAACACTGTAGATACACAGTTCATTCTAGCCTTTCTCTTTTCTATGTTTCTGACTCCCTTATCTGACAGTGAGACATCTGGTTGCCTTTATATGTACTTATTTTGTCATTCCTAGTTTGAATTAAGTAGTGAACCTTTACCAACATGAGGGAAAATGCCTACTAATTACAGTTCAGTAATTGTTTATAGTTCTTTTTATCTTTAGTTTGAGTTTATACTAATACTGTATTACAGAATTTTTTGAGTTATTTTCCTCCTGGGTGGTTTTATTATTAATTTCAAATACAGACTTCTTTGTTTTTATTTGAATTCTATTTTAATCATTTTCTCCTCTAGCTTTTCTGTTTGTTTATATATTGGATAAGTGAAATGTAACAGTTTAAAAAGTTAAAATGTGTATTTTTACAAAAATATATACTAAAGAAGAGTATAACTCTCTTTACTTCACCCTTTGGTACCAGTTTCACTTTCTTGTCCTTTTGATTCCATTTCCATCTGCCTTGTAATAACCACTCATTAGTTCTATCTTTTCTGAATTTCTTTTTGACCAAATGAATAGATCCATGTGTAGTTTTTTTAAGTTCTATATTCAAAAGCAGAGATATTACTTTGCCGACTAAGGTCTGTCTAGTCAAGGCTATGATTTTTCCTGTGGTCATGTATTGATGTGAGAGTTGGACTGTGAAGAAAGCTGAGAGCCGAAGAATTGATGCTTTTGAACTGTGGTGTTGGAGAAGACTCTTGAGAGTCCCTTGGACTGCAAGGAGATCCAACCAGTCCATTCTGAAGGAGATCAGCCTTGGGATTTCTTTGGAATGAATGATGCTAAAGCTAAAACTCCAGTACTTTGGCCACCTCATGTGAAGAGTTGGCTCATTGGAAAAGACTGATGCTGGGAGGGATTGGGGGCAAGAGGAGAAGGGGATGACCGAGGATGAGATGGCTGGATGGCATCACTGACTCGATGGACGTGAGTCTGAGTGAACTCCGAGAGATGGTGATGAACAGGGAGGCCTGGCGTGCTGCAATTTGTGGGGTCGCAAAGAGTCGGACACGACTGAGCGATTGAACTGAACTGAACTTCATTCTTACAGAAAATATAGCATACTTTTTTACACCAGGGCTTTCTAAAATTTACTATTTATCCTGAAAACTGCTCCACATCAGTTTAGAAAAGTTACCTTCATCCTGTTTCACAGCTAGAGTACCTTATTATATGTGAACATACTTGCTCTGTGCCAGACAGTGTCACAGGTGCTAGAGAAACAGCAATAAGTGAAATGAACTAAAATCCTTGTCCTTTAAGGGGCTTACATTCTATGGAGAAAAATGGACATGAAACGAGAGGAGGGGTGTTACATGTATGGGTCATCTGGGATGGAGATGTGTGATAATTTAAAATAGGATGGTCAGTTATGGCCTTATTGAGAATATGACAATTTATCAAAGATTAGAGTGAGATGAGAAAGGGACCCTCGACGATCTTGAGAATGAGCATTTTAGCAGGGAGAGACTTACAAGCATAAAGACCTTGAAACGGAAGTGAGCCTGGATTGTTTGAACAAAAGCAAGGAGAGCAGGATGACTGGCATGCAGTACAAATGAGGAGTGCAGGGAAGTGTGGCAGAGGGGTAGCTGGAAGTCAGATTTCCTAGGAGCCTGTAGGTTCTAATAGGAGCAGTTTTGTTGAAACAGTGAAAGTGAGTATTTGCAGTA
The DNA here is from genome assembly GCA_006408675.1 of Madoqua kirkii. Taxonomy (NCBI): domain Eukaryota; kingdom Metazoa; phylum Chordata; class Mammalia; order Artiodactyla; family Bovidae; genus Madoqua; species Madoqua kirkii. Next base: position 63,803 of record SJYC01107080.1, on the reverse strand, counting down.
TGTTCCAGAAACCTTGATAAGGTTTAAGATAAGAATTAAAGACAATGAACAGATTGATTTCTTTTGAGGAGTTTTGCTGTAAAGAGAAACAAAGAGGTGAAAGTAGCTCGAGGAAGAAGTGGTTGAGAGAAGTTTCTTGTGGATGCTTTTGTTTTAGGAGAGGTAATAGCTAGTTTGCTGATTAGTATGATTTAGTAGAAAAGAACAAATTGGTATTGCAGAAGAGAGAGGATAGAATTGCAGGAGTGATGTCCTTGTGGTGAAAAGGGGGTGGAATCCAGTACCTCGACCAACAGATTGTCCTTAGATTAGCAGGGATGGTTTGTCACTCATGGTAACAGAAGGAAAGATGGAGTGCGTGACCACACTTGAAAGAGGTCGGTTGTTGTGGTGGGAGCATGTGCAAGTGTTTTTTATGGTTTTGTTTTTTTCCATCCTTAGATTTTTCTCAGTAAAATAGAAAGCACAGTCATCAGTTTTTATTCCTTAGGTGACAGAGGAGAGGTTTTGAATATATGAGATCAAACATGAAATGGTCATTGAAAAGAGTAAGTGTGAAGGATATGGAAAATGGTGTTTCTTCCCCTCTATTTCTCTTGTTTCTTCTTTAGTATATCATTGGTAGTTGATAAATACAGTAACTTATTACATTTATCTTTTTCTCCCTTGAATCAGCCTGTTGTTTTCCTTAGTGTTAGTCTATATTCCTGTATTTCCTCTTGGGCTTGAATCTTTAACTTATCTAGTGGTGTAGTGCTACAGAAGATAGGGCCTGAGTAGAAAAACCTCAGGCAGCTCAGTGAAAAAGAATCCGCCTGCCAATGCAGGAAACAAGGGTTCAATCCCTGGGTCAGGAAGATCCCCTGGAGAAGATCCCACTCCAGTATTCTTGCCTGAGAAATTGCATGGACAGAGGGCTGCAGTCCATGGAGTTGCAAAAGAGTTGGACACGACTTATCGACTAAATGACCACAACAGAAAGACCTCAGTGTCTCTCTTCTGTCTCTCCTTTTTAATCTCCTAGTCATTTGAAGATGTGATTGTCTGTCTTACTGGGGAGGAGAAGCAGAGTGATTAGACTCTGAGCACAGGGCCCTTTTCAATAATGTTATAAAGGAGAATTATATAATTGTGACCTTTCTGTGTATAAGGACCTCTTTAAGATGCTCAATCTTTGGGTATTTCAATACATGTGCATCCCTCTAAAAGCAAGAAAACCTGTTCCATATCCCTTCACTGTACAAAGAAAAGCCTGGCAGTAAAGACAGGTTTGAAGCCCAGGCTTTTAGCTACAGTCATTTTTCTTTTTGAGCAAGGTTTGTGCTCTTATGATATATCGAAGAAGAATCTTAGATCCCTTTATCATAATAGTTATTATAAGAGCTAACACAGAATGCTTACCTTGAAATACTGATTAACTTATTGTTCAACTCAATGATGTGAGGTAACTTCCATCATTCATCCGTTTTATAAATGAAAAAACTAGCTACAGAGTGATTAAGAAACTTGCCAGACATCACACAGCTGAGATGATAGTAAGAAAAACTTTTCTCTCTCTTTACAATGAGAATTCTAATAATCATTAACCATTTTCTTCCAAACGTTCTACAGAAAGGACTGCACAGGTATTCATAGTCCCTTTTGGGTTGTTTTCCTCAGGAGCAGGCGTATTAATAATTAGATGTCTTGACTACTCAGTTGAACCAAGGAAAGAGGAGGAATCCTGGTTTTGAGATCACTTGAGTTGATTAAAGAAACAGTTCTTCCTGGTACTTACCATGTATGTGTTGCTGATTTGTTTCAATTAGAGAAAACCTTACTGCTGTCAACCTCTGTAAAACGTAGAGCACTTACGGAATTTGATGCAGAAATTCTGTCTTTTCTACAGCAATTTTAATTTTGAGCGTTTTAGTTATGGAAATATAAATAATATTTCTTCTTTGTCTCACAGGATTGTAAATACCGTACAAAGAACGAGTGCATGTGATGCTGGAAACTTGTAAAGAGGAACTGCTCATGACTGAAAGGCCTAAGACAGATGTGTCTTTCAAGTTCTTACCGAGAAAATGACTGTGAAGAAAATGATGGGTCAGGAAGACCACTGGAAAACTCCCTAGGAGAGAGCCATAGAAAATGTACACTTCAGAAGAGAGATATAATCAGAGAACTCAAAAAAGGAAAATATATCATGTTTGCCCTCAGAAGGGTAAAAAGATTTTTATTCATGTGCATAAGATTACTCAAATAGATGATCAGATATACCAGTGCCTTGAATGTGAGCAAAACTTTTGTGAAAACTTAGCTCTTATTATGTGTGAGAGAACCCACACTGGGGAGAAACCTTATAGATGTGATATGTGTGAGAAAACCTTCATCCAAAGCTCAGATCTTATTTCACATCAGAGGATCCACAGTTACGAGAAACCTTATAAATGTAGCAAATGTGAGAAGAGCTTTTGGCACCACTTAGCCCTTTCAGGACACCAGAGAACGCATGCAGGTAAAAAATTCTATACATGTGATATCTGTGGCAAGAATTTTGGTCAGAGCTCTGATCTGCTTGTCCACCAGCGAAGCCATACAGGTGAGAAGCCGTACCTGTGTAGTGAGTGTGATAAATGCTTCAGCCGAAGTACAAACCTCATAAGGCACCGAAGAACTCACACGGGTGAGAAACCATTTAAGTGTCTGGAGTGTGAAAAGGCTTTTAGTGGGAAATCCGATCTTATTAGCCACCAGAGAACTCATACCGGTGAAAGACCCTACAAATGTAATAAGTGTGAGAAAAGTTACCGACACAGGTCAGCCTTTATTGTTCATAAAAGAGTACATACTGGGGAGAAGCCCTATAAGTGTGGTGCCTGTGAGAAATGCTTTGGCCAGAAATCAGACCTTATTGTACACCAGAGAGTCCACACAGGTGAGAAGCCGTATAAATGCTTGGAATGTATGAGAAGTTTTACCCGGAGTGCCAACCTCATCAGGCACCAGGCAACTCACACTCACACTTTTAAATGCCTTGAATATGAGAAGAGCTTCAGCTGTAGTTCAGACCTTATTGTGCATCAAAGAATTCACATGGAAGAGAAACCACATCAGTGGTCTGCATGTGAGAGTGGCTTCCTGTTAGGCATGGACTTCGTTGCCCAACAGAAAATGAGAACTCAGACAGAGGAGCTGCATTATAAATACAGTGTCTGTGATAAAAGCTTTCATCAGAGCTCAGCCCTTCTTCAACATCAGACAATCCACATTGGTGAAAAACCATATATCTGTAATGTGGCTGAGAAAGGTCTTGAGCTCAGCCCTCCCCATGTATCAGAAGCCTCACAGATGTCTTGACCAGACAAGAAGTTATTATACCATAAAAAAAAAAAAAGGATGTATTTACAATGTAAAAGAACTCACTTAAGATGGAGAACTCAAAGCAAATCTCAGACTTTCCTCAGAGCTCAGACGTTATTGGGGACCAGAAAATCTGTAGTTGTAGGAACTTGAGAAATGGTTTGACCAGAGAGCTGTCTTTACAGAACCGTATCAATCACTCCAGTGAGAAACCTTACAAATGCCCTGAGTTTTTGGAAAACCTCAGTCCAAGCTCATGTCTGATCACCCACAAGAGGATTTATATAGGTGGGAAACTTACAAGTTTGGTGAATGTGAAAAAGCTCTCTAGCAATGCTCACCTCTCCTCATTCCAAGAGATTTCAGATCAGAGGATGATATTTTTTTTAATGCTCTGTGAAACAGTGCTTTGCTTCAGACAGTATACACACCTCATTGAACGTCAGAAAGCCCCACTGGAAAGAAACCCCAATAGTTTTGAAAAAAGCCTCTTAACATAACTGTGACTTTATTACCTATCAGAGAAGCCATACAGGTGAAAATTTGTGTGTTTGCCTTGAATGTGGCAAAAGCATTAAGTGGAGAGCCTTCTTGGGTTTTCAACCCCCCCCAAAAAAAAATCTGATGAAGGACCTTATGAATTCTCTGAATGAGAAAAACTGTCAATGATCAGTTCTTGTACACCAGGGAACTTGTATAAGTGAAAGACCCTATAAATAACCCTAAGTCTGGGGGGAAAAAAAGATTCTTGCAGGAAATCTCTACCTTATCGGGCCCCAAAGAAACTACTCTGGAGAGCATTTTGTAGACCTCTATAGAGGTCTAACTGTGGACTGTGTACATTTAATAGGTATGAGAACTGTTCTCATAGTTAGTTGACCCCTGTAGTAGAGATGAATTTTAACGGAGTCGACATGCAAACCATTTTGTTTAGATACCCAGAAACTTGTTCTGGGAAGAGCTAGGGCAGGTCAGAGTAGGCCTGATGGCTAACTCAGGTAAAGATGCTTTTCTTTTATCTAAACCACTGAATGATTGCTTTACTTTCAGTTTTTGAAATTCGGAACTCCAATAAAAGAAAGGACTGTAATTGAGATAGAAAGTGTGGCATGTGTTACTGTTGGGGAAAGAAGTACATTGACTTTGTCTCTGTTGATTTTCTAATTCTCGGATAGAATGGAGACTAGTGTGTTGATACCAGCGTGGGAACCTTCTGCTGGTTGTGAAAAGAGTAGTTACCTCGATCAAAACACTCCCCAGAATTTCCCCTTTGGAGGACCAACCTCATAATAAGGCAGAATGCTTAGTATTTTATTTGATGTGAATTAAGGCATACCTTCAGTCCTCACCCTAAAATATCTTTTGGATTATTACTGGTATTTCCAATTCAGCTTTAGAGATTTGTTTGTTATCAACACAGAACTGTAAATTCCAGGATGATCATTATGATTTTGCTAGTTGCCATATTTTTGTGACTTCATTTATCATGTTTCTTTCAATGGTAAGATATATTCAGTCAACTCCCTGCAAAGTGTTTAAGGGAAGGCTGACATAAAAACTCAAGTCGGAGTCAGCACAGAGTGAAACACATACTCATCCTGTTTATAGCAAATCCAAGCCTCATGTTTATATACCTTTCATTTATTTTGGTTCTGCCAAGGAAAGAGAATACTTTTTTATTTCTGGGGAAAAGACAAGTCACCACAATATAAGGTGTACATTTGGCTTGTAAAGTAGGATTCTAAATGCTAGAAGGGAAAAGGAGTTGGCATTTATCAGAGGTTTCAGGATAAGCACTTATCTCCAATTTAGTATAATTATGATTACCTTTAACATTCTCCGGAAACACTCTAATTAATCCAGGGATCTATAAATGCATGCTTGTGAGGTTTTTTTCCCCCTTCCCTCAGATTAAAAGCCCTTTAGTATAAATACTTAAGAGTGTTACAGTATTTGGGACTGTAGACTGGTGAATAAGTATTTGCGGTCCTCTGATTTATCTTAGCAGATCTGGAACTCTAGACAGCATTGGTGTTTGGACTCATGGGGGTGGCCAGCTGCTACACTGCCACCTTGTGTATGGCTCCAAGCTTTGATCCTAATGACAGGTTGGTGACCTTGATAATCTTAGGGTCAGAGGATATAACTCATAGTGATAAGGAATTTGATTCTAGGCCGTTTTTTCTTTCTTTTAGAAAACAGATCCTGGAAGTTTATTTGATCTGATGTGTTTTAGTAATTTTCATTAGCTCTTAAACCACAAAGACTTGCTCAGTGTGATAAAACACAAGATGTATTTGTTTCTTTTTGATGAAAATCATGCCTGTCACTAGTATATGTTTGACAGTTGTAATTCTTAAAATAGTATTGGATGTATGGCTTGGTGCTGATGAAAATTAGTCCTTATGCTACTTGTTGGTCATTAGAACTTGGAGAAGGACACAGTTGTAACTTTGGTGGGGCAATGACCTGCCCCTTTCAACTAATCTTAGTGGTAATTGTCTCTAGTCTTTAAGTAAATTAAGGATGGACCATCCCTCAACCAAAACTTTGAGGGTATGAAGTAAGTCTGAGGGCTTTTAACCATGGGGGAAAAAGGGTGTTGGTATTACTCATATAGAATAACCTGAGGTTGGAGAGGACCACTTGGGAGCCTGTAACCAAAACTAGAAGGTAACTTCTGGAATGGAGGGAGGTTCTCTTGAGACAGTGCCAACCTAAATCTACCTCAGGTAAGTAGTTAGAGGAACTTTATCAAGATTTCAGACCAAACAAGACACTTGTATTCAGTCAGTGTATTCCTATGCTTTAATGTTTTTGTTTTCCCTTAATTCTTAAATAAAAACATTGTTCTGAAAACACCATCTTTGCCTCCATTGTACCAAGAAAAAGCGTTTCCCTTACATTTGTGTTACAATAAAGCAGATGTTCAGGAGTCCTTACAGTGTGTACATATATTAAGCCATCATTATGTATACTTTAAATACCTTACATTTTATTTGTCAGTTACACCTCAATAAAGCTAGGGGAAAAGAATAAAGTAGATATTCATGTGACCCTTAGGCCTGCTGCTAACACTAGCCATTGGACCATCGCTTGAATTCCAGGAATTTTAAGAAAATAGGATCCTAGGAATTTTTGATGTTAAAGAGGATGAATGGAAACCTGGAAGGGATTACTGTCTTTGCTGTAGACTTTGGATCCTATTGGAGCCTCCCCACTGCATTACCAAGTGCGGGGAGGGGTAATAGCTCAAACTAACCATCAGTCAGTTCAGTCGCTCAGTGTGTCCGAATCTGCGACCCCGTGAATCACAGCCCACCAGGCCTCCCTGTCCATCACCAACTCCTGGAGGTCATTCAGACTCAAGGCCATCGAGTCAGTGATGCCATCCAGCCATCTCATCCTCTGTCGTCTCCTTCTCCTCCTGCCCCCAATCCCGCCCAGCATCAGAGTCTTTTCCAACGAGTTAAGTCTTCACATGAGGTGGCCAAAGAACTGGAGTTTCAGCTTTAGCATCATTCCTTCCAAAGAAATCCCAGGGCTGATCTTCAGAATGGACTGGTTGGATCTCCTTGCAGTCCAAGGGACTCTCAAGAGTCCTCCAACACCACACTTCAAAAGCATCAATTCTTGGGCGCTCAGCCTTCTTCACAGTCCAACTCTCACATCCATACGTGAGCACAGGAAAAACCATAGCCTTGACTAGACGGACCTTAGTCGGCAAAGTAATGTCTCTGCTCTTGAATATACTGTCTAGGTTGGTCATAACTTTTCTCCCAAGGAGAAACTACCATATGTGGGGCTAAAACTCAGAAGCCAGCAAAACTGTCTGAGTAAGCTACACCCTCAATGGATAATTTTTGAACTTTCAATTCCCAGTAAGAGGAATCCACATAGGACTCCAGCTCTACCTTTCTCTCACCTTGTCTTATCATTTGTTGGAGATGGTAAAAATGATGGCATTGGTGTGCCTCCCATTATAAAGTTTGCTCCAGTTTACATCTATTTGCTCTGTCACAGAATAGGTCCCAGCGTGTTAAGGGGCTCTCACTGTGGAAAAAGAATAAGAGTTAAGACAGTTTGTGTTGTCTGAAATTTGGATTGGTGAAAAGGGGAAGGGACAATGGTACAATTTCAAGGCTGTGGCTTTCATACTTATCCCCCACCCCTTTCCCACCCCACCCTTAAAGTGATGCTGGGCTGTGGTGAAAAATATTTCTGGAAAAAATGAGTCACATCCCTCACAAGTAAGTAGAGAAGGGATGGTGCCAGACTTCTGGGGTAGAAGAAGGGAAAGGTGCTTCCCAGGACACACACATGCAACGGAGTTGAAATAGTTCACATTGCTTCTGGGATGACGGGCATGGGGCGGATTTGCAATGCAACCTAAGCTTTCTTGTTTCATGCCCCAAACGTTAGTTTGTGTCATTACCCAAGTGGAGACTTGAACTTAAAAGTGAGTGAGCCTTCAGGCTGTTAACCCTTGCAGAAAGAATCCTTTTTCCAGCCGGCAGAGGACACTTTAAAAATAGAGATATAGGGATCCTACTATCAGTAGTGACTGATAACATCAAATAACTGGTAATCAGTGAAGAAAAGTCAGCAATGGCACCCCACTCCAGTACTCTTGGCTGGAAAATCCCATGGGCGGAGGAGCCTGGTAGGCTGCAGTCCATGGGGTCGCCAACAGTCTGACACGACTGAGTGACTTCACTTTCACTTTTCACTTTCATGCATTGGAGAAGGAAATGGCAACCCACTGCAGTGTTCTTGCCTGGAGAATCCCAGGGACGGGGGAGCCTGGTGGGCTGCCGTTTATGGGTTCGCACAGAGTTGGACACGACTGAAGCAACTTAGCAGCAGCAGCAGTGAAAAAAAGAGAAGACTGGTGGAGTAGCTCCTGGTGTTTATCTTTTATACTCACTTTCAAATTCTCTGCAACACTCTTTTACCCGGGAATCTTGGTCTTAATTTCCTGGCTCAAAAAGTTGCCTTAATACATCTGAGAAAGAGAAGTCTTTTATACAGAATTCCAAGTGGATCTCCTCACTATCAATTCCCACACCTCTTCTAAATAAGGAGTCTGTCTCCCAGGTGGAGAAGTTGGTGCTGCTTTGGAACACTCGAGGACAGTTTGTTTGGAGGCAGTAGGGCCATATCATGGTTTGCCAACAGGCTGTTTAAACCAGATCAGTTTAAACAGGGGACTGGGCAGGGGACTGATAAGGGAGTTGTAATGAACTGTCACTGCTGCTGTGACCTAGCTTCTCTGTCAACGTCATAAGCCCACGCTCTCAGGCCTCATTCTCCATCCCTATTCAGCCACCACCATCATCCCCATAAGATCATCAACTACATTGAGAAAAGCCTCCAGTTGTCAGAGCCCTCCTGACCACTTCAAATCTCTCTCTCCTGCCCTTCTTCTCCTGAAGCAATAAATATCCTAGCTCATTTAACATCAAGCTCATTCCAACAACCTCTGGAACCTAAATGTTAACCAATATTTAAATGGAAGCGCGGTTTTTAAATGGCCACTCTTTGTGTTCCATTGTGCAGCCTTAAGTCTTTATACAGACCAGTTAAGAGTGAGGAGGTTTTTCTCAATATTCTTTCCCTGAGAATCCACAGAGTCTCTCAATAGAGCATCTTTACTAAACATGGATACTTTATGCACCATTGAATCTGGTATCACAAAGCCCAGTTTCAGAGCAACTTGCTCAATAATCTAAATCAGCTACAAAGTAACTTCATGGACTTAGATGAAATGAAGTAGGTAGAATCTTGGTAAGCCTCCATGTATCCCTCATTTGTCAATAAGCTACACCCTCAATGGATAATTTTTGAACTTTCAATTCCCAGTAAGAGGAATCCACATAGGACTCCAGCTCTACCTTTCTCTCACCTTGTCTTATCATTTGTTGGAGATGGTAAAAATGATGGCATTGGTGTGCCTCCCATTATAAAGTTTGCTCCAGTTTACATCTATTTGCTCTGTCACAGAATAGGTCCCAGCGTGTTAAGGGGCTCTCACTGTGGAAAAAGAATAAGAGTTAAGACAGTTTGTGTTGTCTGAAATTTGGATTGGTGAAAAGGGGAAGGGACAATGGTACAATTTCAAGGCTGTGGCTTTCATACTTATCCCCCACCCCTTTCCCACCCCACCCTTAAAGTGATGCTGGGCTGTGGTGAAAAATATTTCTGGAAAAAATGAGTCACATCCCTCACAAGTAAGTAGAGAAGGGATGGTGCCAGACTTCTGGGGTAGAAGAAGGGAAAGGTGCTTCCCAGGACACACACATGCAACGGAGTTGAAATAGTTCACATTGCTTCTGGGATGACGGGCATGGGGCGGATTTGCAATGCAACCTAAGCTTTCTTGTTTCATGCCCCAAACGTTAGTTTGTGTCATTACCCAAGTGGAGACTTGAACTTAAAAGTGAGTGAGCCTTCAGGCTGTTAACCCTTGCAGAAAGAATCCTTTTTCCAGCCGGCAGAGGACACTTTAAAAATAGAGATATAGGGATCCTACTATCAGTAGTGACTGATAACATCAAATAACTGGTAATCAGTGAAGAAAAGTCAGCAATGGCACCCCACTCCAGTACTCTTGGCTGGAAAATCCCATGGGCGGAGGAGCCTGGTAGGCTGCAGTCCATGGGGTCGCCAACAGTCTGACACGACTGAGTGACTTCACTTTCACTTTTCACTTTCATGCATTGGAGAAGGAAATGGCAACCCACTGCAGTGTTCTTGCCTGGAGAATCCCAGGGACGGGGGAGCCTGGTGGGCTGCCGTTTATGGGTTCGCACAGAGTTGGACACGACTGAAGCAACTTAGCAGCAGCAGCAGTGAAAAAAAGAGAAGACTGGTGGAGTAGCTCCTGGTGTTTATCTTTTATACTCACTTTCAAATTCTCTGCAACACTCTTTTACCCGGGAATCTTGGTCTTAATTTCCTGGCTCAAAAAGTTGCCTTAATACATCTGAGAAAGAGAAGTCTTTTATACAGAATTCCAAGTGGATCTCCTCACTATCAATTCCCACACCTCTTCTAAATAAGGAGTCTGTCTCCCAGGTGGAGAAGTTGGTGCTGCTTTGGAACACTCGAGGACAGTTTGTTTGGAGGCAGTAGGGCCATATCATGGTTTGCCAACAGGCTGTTTAAACCAGATCAGTTTAAACAGGGGACTGGGCAGGGGACTGATAAGGGAGTTGTAATGAACTGTCACTGCTGCTGTGACCTAGCTTCTCTGTCAACGTCATAAGCCCACGCTCTCAGGCCTCATTCTCCATCCCTATTCAGCCACCACCATCATCCCCATAAGATCATCAACTACATTGAGAAAAGCCTCCAGTTGTCAGAGCCCTCCTGACCACTTCAAATCTCTCTCTCCTGCCCTTCTTCTCCTGAAGCAATAAATATCCTAGCTCATTTAACATCAAGCTCATTCCAACAACCTTGGAACCTAAATGTTAACCAATATTTAAATGGAAGCGCGGTTTTTAAATGGCCACTCTTTGTGTTCCATTGTGCAGCCTTAAGTCTTTATACAGACCAGTTAAGAGTGAGGAGGTTTTTCTCAATATTCTTTCCCTGAGAATCCACAGAGTCTCTCAATAGAGCATCTTTACTAAACATGGATACTTTATGCACCATTGAATCTGGTATCACAAAGCCCAGTTTCAGAGCAACTTGCTCAATAATCTAAATCAGCTACAAAGTAACTTCATGGACTTAGATGAAATGAAGTAGGTAGAATCTTGGTAAGCCTCCATGTATCCCTCATTTGTCACTTACAGGGAAGAGATCTTCAACTATTCTTACACATTGTGTTACTGGGGCTTCTGAGTGCTTACTGAATGACTTGCTTCCTGGGGTCCTTCTCAAGGAATGATATGACTCTGTGTTTCCTGGTGATCAGAGGAACTAACACATCTCCCCAAAATGCACAATTGAGGATGAATATTAGACATTTGAATCAGAACTTTTAAAGATTTTTATTAGGGTCAGGCAGGAAATTTTAGGGGGAGACATACAAAGAAAGAACTAAGAATGTAATGAGTGTTGAGTGAGGGCCCAATAGCTGAATCACTGCTATTAAGGGAGAAGAGACCAACAGTGATTGATGATGTCTATTTTAAGACAATGTGTGGCCATCTTGAACATTCAAAATATTCCCCAAGAAATAATAATTTAAAAAGAGGTACAAAAAGGAAAATCCCTCATCATCTCAGCAATCATCTCAAGCTCTATGCTGATGAGTTAACAAATAATTCTGCTCCTTTTCTTAGCCATAGTAAAGTAAATTATCTCTGGCAGCAAGCCTATGCATTATTTGAAAGCTGTTTAATGAAAAACAAGCATGTTTTAGGGTTTTCAGTAGCTTAATCTAGAAGTGTCAACTGACAAAGGGAATATGATACTTGAAAAAAGCTTATTAAACAGGTTTTGTTGTGGAATAGAGAACAACAAATTCCAAAGCCAAGATGGCATTATTAAATGGGAAGAATAGAGCATTCACAGTAGAATCAACATGGAAGATTTTGTAAATAACAAGGCCTGACTTCTTCCAAAGAGATGCTGATTCAATGAATCCAGAAGAGTCTGATCCTAGAAAATACTTTTTTGAATCTCCTCAAAAGATTGGAATAAGTATCTAAGGTTGAGAACCACTGACATACAGGCATGAGAAATTGTTAAGATTTTTAAAGTCAGACATTAGGTGAATATTTCAAGCAGTTTATATTATTACTGATGAAAGAAAGAGATCATTCTCCACTACCTGGTGTAAAAAACAATTCTTATCCTGGAAACAGGAATAATTACCTTGATGACCTTGGAAAAAAATGAAGATAACTTCATCAATGTAATTAAAGGCAAGGGACAAAATCCCCGTGGACTAAGAAATTTAATTGGGGGGGGGGGATTTAAGCTTTTTTATTTATTCAATCAGAGCTATTGTATCTTCTTGGGGATCACCAGAAGGTAAGATTAGAAAAAGTTTAGATTACAAAATTTCTAACACCTTTTTTATTTCAGTGATATAAAAATGGATGGAAACCTATACTATATTAGATGCTTTCAAATCAACAGACATATTTTCTTCTTAATTTGGCCTACCTTAATTCATCCCATATTTAAGTTTTAAATAATATTAGTCTTGGCTAGGTCTTGGGTTCTTTTTAAAGGATAGATGTATATAGGCATTCTTGTTATTTGTTATCGAATGAGCACTGTTCTAAAACTCATTCAGAGAATCTCTTCATGGAACTATTTAATTAATTCAAGACATTTTCCCCTAGGAAAGGACATATTAAACCCTGTGTAAAGCACAGTTCTGTTTGATTAAAATAGTATTTAAAAATAGTTTTTAAATAGTATTTTAAAAACTTAAGACAGTTTGGTAGCTTATAACTAGTTTTGGAGAAGGCAATGGCAATCCACTCCAATACTCTTGCCTGGAAAATCCCATGGACAGAGTAGCCTGGAAGGCTGCAGTCCATGGGGTGGCTGAGGGTCAGACACAACTGAGCGACTTCACTTTCACTCTTCACGTTCCTGCACTGGAGAAGGAAATGGCAACCCACTCCGGTGTTCTTGCTTGGAGAATTCCAGGGACGGGAAAGCCTGGTGGGTTGCTGTCTATGGGGCTGCACAGAGTTGGACAAGACTGAAGTGACTTAACAGTATAACTAGTTTAGAAAATGTCTTTATACAAAATAATTGGATAAAAATAAAGATGGAAATTAATATATTTTAATTTCATTATAATTAACACAAATTATTTGTGTTAACTTCAAATAATTAACACAACGATTGACTTATATTTCTCAAAATTTATATATTGAAGTCCCAATCCCTCAGAATGTGGCCTTATTTGGAAATATGGTCCTAACAAAGGTAGTGTAGTTAATTAAAATAAGGTCACTAGAGTGAGTGCTAATGGAAATGACTAGCATCCTTATAAAAAGAGGAAATTAGGAAAAAGACACAAACACAGTGAGAGCAACCCACTCCGGTGTTCTTGCTTGGAGAATTCCAGGGACGGGAAAGCCTGGTGGGTTGCTGTCTATGGGGCTGCACAGAGTTGGACAAGACTGAAGTGACTTAACAGTATAACTAGTTTAGAAAATGTCTTTATACAAAATAATTGGATAAAAATAAAGATGGAAATTAATATATTTTAATTTCATTATAATTAACACAAATTATTTGTGTTAACTTCAAATAATTAACACAACGATTGACTTATATTTCTCAAAATTTATATATTGAAGTCCCAATCCCTCAGAATGTGGCCTTATTTGGAAATATGGTCCTAACAAAGGTAGTGTAGTTAATTAAAATAAGGTCACTAGAGTGAGTGCTAATGGAAATGACTAGCATCCTTATAAAAAGAGGAAATTAGGAAAAAGCACAAACACAGTGAGACTGCCATGTGAAGATGAAGGAATACATCAGGGCTATTTGCTACAAGCCAGGGAAGAGCAGAGACTGTCAGCAACCACCAGGAGTGAGGTGAATGCCATGAAACTGACTCTTTCTTGCAGCTTTCAGAAAAATCAGTTTTGCTGACATCTGGATCTGGCATTTCTAGCCTTCAGAACTGTGGGACAGTAAGTTTTGATTGTCTAATCCCCCTAGTTTTTGGTATTTTGTTATGGATGTGTAGCAAGCAAATACAATATGATTAAATACCATAAGTGTAATAATGATAATGATTAAGATGGTCGAATCCTGTATTTTCTGAGTTCGTATATTTTAGATTAAGCTTTATGTTGAGTTATAATCTTTTATTGTTTTTGCAACCATCCTGAGAGATGACATTAGTCTCACTATAGAATCGTTTTTAGAGACGATTCCTGATAATGGTGCTGTCGGAAGTAGAGCAGTGATTCAACCACAGATCTGTCGAATCTTAAAGTCCCAGTTCAGCAGTCTGCTCTAAGAGCACTTGAAGAGACCATATGACTGAGTTTAGTGAGTGGGGAGCATATTGTCTATTAATGAAATAGATTTCATGAGGATGATGTAGTTGTTTTAGAGTGTGGAATGAAGGAATGAACTGAAAACTTAGGGGCAACTTGGAGAATAAAGCTAATTCTTCATGAGCGTAGTAACCTGAGCCAAATCTCACATTGGAAATATTTGGAGATGAAAGAGTAAAATTCTCAGGGATTGTTTAAAAAAAAATGAGAAAAAATTTCTTGAGATGGTGAAAATAACCTCTTCCACAGTATCCTGAACCCCAAAATAAATAGTTGTCATTAGATTTTCTGTCAGTTTGGAACCTGTGGAGATCGCTGATGAGGAGAGTGATATAACTCAATGGTACTGAAAAAGGTGAGCTTCCTAGATGGCTCAGTGGGTAAAGAATCTGCCTGCAATGCAGGAGACCCAGGAAACTTGGGTTTGACCCTTGGGTCAGGAAGATCTCTAGAGGAGGGCACAGCAACGCGCTCCCAGTATTCTTGCCTAGAGAATCCTATGGACAGAGGACCCTGGCGGGCTACCATCCATGAGGTCACTGAGAGCTGGACATGACTGAGCATGGGAATGAAAGGATTTACTTTCTTGGAAATTTAATGTTGCTACTGGGAGAGGAAATTTTCAGACATAGCAGTCTCTCTTCCAACAGGTACTATCTTTTCTCTATGTGGAATACCATGAGAAGGTCATCTTTGAAGGCAGGAAAATGGACTACAGCAGTGGTTCTCAAACATTATGTACTCAGTCATGTCTGACTCTTTGCAACCCTATGGACTATAGATAGCCTGCCAGGCTCCTCTGACCTTGGGGATTCTCCAGGCAAGAATACTGGAATGGGTTGCCATGTCCTCCAGGCGATCTTCCCAACCTAGGTAATCAAACCCAGGTCTCCCGCGTTGCAGTCGGATTCTTTACCGACTGAGCCACCAGGGATTAACCAGCATCCAAATCTTCTGGAGGCTTATTGAATGAAACATATTTCTGATTCAGTAGGTCTGGAGTGGTGCCTTGGAATGTAAATTTCCTGCAAGTTCCTTGGTGATGTTGATACTAGTACTTGGTTGGAGGATCAAGTTGTGAGAGTCACTGCACTCAGCGAGTACTTTCTAACCATCTTAAGCCATGCTTACATGCCATGAAAATCCACCTGTCCTGGGATGGGCTTTATTATGTGTTCCACTGGATAGTGTTGCTGGGTTATAACTAAGGGAAAATACAGCTTACTCTTGGCACCCAAGGGGAATCAACCACTTCTTACTTGCTATGCCCTGATCACGTTCAGTTTTTATCTGTGCTATCCATGTAGTCTCTCCTCTGTTTCTTATACTTCACAAGTATCTATATTTGCTCAAAGTTTAAACTAATTTATTCATCTTCCTCAGCAAAGGTTTATCACTGTTCCTCCTCCAGTTTTCCTTTTACATATATATGTGTTCAATTTATATTTGGAAGCATCTTCCTCTTTTAAGTAAGAATATAGGTAAGCTCAGTCTAATTCTGTACTCTAATGAAGTAATTAGGT
Source organism: Madoqua kirkii (assembly GCA_006408675.1). Classification (NCBI taxonomy): domain Eukaryota; kingdom Metazoa; phylum Chordata; class Mammalia; order Artiodactyla; family Bovidae; genus Madoqua; species Madoqua kirkii. The sequence goes on along the minus strand of SJYC01107080.1, from coordinate 47,944 downwards.
ATAGCCATGTAGTGGGATCCAGTTTTCCTTTTACATATATATGTGTTCAATTTATATTTGGAAGCATCTTCCTCTTTTAAGTAAGAATATAGGTAAGCTCAGTCTAATTCTGTACTCTAATGAAGTAATTAGGTATAGCCATGTAGTGGGAAATAGATGAGGAAACAGTGGAAACAGTGTCAAACTTTATTTTGGGGGCTCCAAAATCACTGCAGATGGTGACTGCAGCCATGAAATTAAAAGACACTTACTCCTTGGAAGAAAAGTTATGACCAACCTAGATAGTATATTCAAAAGCAGGGACATTACTTTTCCGACTAAGGTCCATCTAGTCAAGGCTATGGTTTTTCCTGCGATCATGTATGGATGTGAGAGTTGGGACTCTGAAGAAAGCTGAGAGCCCAAGAATTGATGCTTTTGAAGTGTGGTTTGGAGACGACTCTTGAGAGTCCCTTGGACTGCAAGGAGATCCAACCAGTCAGTCCATTCTAAAAGAGATCAGCCCTGGGATTTCTTTGGAGGGAATGATGCTAAAGCTGAAACTCCAGTGCTTTGGCCACCTCATGTGAAGAGATGACTCATTGGAAAAGATTAATACGGGGAAGGATTGGGGGCAGGAGGAGAAGGGGACGACAGAAGATGAGATGGCTGGATGGCATCACTGACTCGATGGACGTGAGTCTGAGTGAACTCCAAGGAGTTGGTGATGGACAGGGAGACCTGGCATGCTGCGATTCATGGGGTTGCAAAGAGTTGGGCACAACTGAGTGACTGAACTGAATTGATGCAGTGTTTAATGATACAGTGTTTGTAATGATAAATGACACTTGGGCCCTTAATTCAGAATTACATAGCAGAAAGCATTTTGTGAACATTTGAAAGTGGATTTTATTTTGTGAGAAAGAAAGTAAAATGCTTTTCAAAACATTGAACTAACATAATTTAAGATTACTGAGTGCACTATCCTGGGTTGGGATGATCCCTGGAGAAGGAAATGGCAACCCACTCCAGTGTTCTTACCTGGGAAATCCCATGGACAGGGAAGCCTGGCAGGCTGCAGTCTCTGGGGTCACAGGGGCTATGACCTTGGTGGTTAACACAGGGTGGTTAACAGAGGATGTTTTCTATGGTGGTTAACACACACCAGAGAAAACTCTTTGTAATATTATCTGTATAACTAAAGACAGTCTAGTGTGTTCTTGAAAATTACTGAACAACAGTTTTTTTTGGTCACTAATATCGCTGCAAGATGTAGTTTTGCAGGTGCGACCATAAAGAGTATGTTTTAATCTGTTTTTTTTTAAAGCTCCCAACAAATTTTAAGGATTAGTTTTTGATCAGAAATTATTTTATTTGTAAAGGATGAAGAAGCCCTGTATGTTCCTAGGAATAGTGATATGGTTCATTCTCTGAATTAACACAAACACAAGTTCATTCTCTGAATTAAATTCTTGGGAGAGTCTCTTAAACAATGCCTTGGTATAATATTGAAAAACAATGCCAACTACCTTTTGGCCTCATTTCATGTTTTCAGTACTGTTATTTAAGATATATAATTACCAGTAATATGCTGGCTTGAACTAAGTACAAGTTTTCTATGGGAATTTAAATCTTATTTAGTTAGTAGAGTACATCCTTAAACATTCTGAATGTTAAGTTGAAGTTTCTGGAGTTTTTGAAGTACAGTAATGGCCACTAATATCTATGTGCAGGATGAGCTGGAAACCCAAGAATCTTCAGGAATAAAGGTTAATTAGCTTGTATAATAGCTATTAACATGTGATAATTAGGATTTGGATTATGAATATAAGAACAGATGCTTTTGTATGAATGAGAGAGTTGCTTTTTTCTTGTTGTTAATTAATTATTGTTTTGGCTGCACTGGGTCTTAGTTGTGGTATTCTGGATCTTTCATTGCAATGCCCAGGCGTCTCTCTAGTTGTGGCCCATGGACTCCAGAGCCATAGATTCAGTAGCCGGATCAACCAGAGACAGATGAGATCTTAGTTCCTGGACCAAGGGACAGAATTCATGGCCCCTGCGTTGTGAGTGGGGAGTCTTAATCACTGACCCAATAGGGAAGTCACTGAGAGAGTTAGTTTAATAACAAATTTGTATGACTACGTGACTGATTCTTTGGGAATCAAAAGGAGAGAAAAATCTAAAGTCATTTTTTATGATTAGATATACAATTAAAGAATGAAAGAAGACTATGGTTACAAATATTTTCAGAAAATAGAATAAGGAAATGGATAAGGACACTGGTAAGAATGTATTTATGTCTCCCACAGATGAGAACTTACATGTGCACATACCTTTGTATCCAAAGGTACATATATAATAATTATAATAATGCAATTTGATAAATGATATTGTTGAACTGTGTTTAGAAAGTGCTAGGAGTTTTCCAGCTCTGAATACTGAGGAGTGTATGTAGCATTAAACATCTAGAAAAATGGTATAGATGATCCTATTTGCAAAGCAAAAAAATAAAAAGACACAGCTGCAGAGAACAAATGTATGGATACAAAGGGAAAAGTAGGATGAGAGGAATTGGGAGATTGGGGTTGACACATATACACTATCAGTACTATGTATAAAATTGATAACTAATGAGAACATACACTACTTAACTGCACTGTGGTGAACTGAATTGGTAGGAAGTCCAAAAAGCAGCGCATATGTGTCATGTAAGGCTGATTCATTTTCTTGTAAGGCAGAAATGAACACAACATTGTAAAGCAACTATACTCCAATAAAAACTAATTTAAAAGAAAAGAACAAATAAGTGAGGACAATGATTAAGGAGGAAGAAATGGTCAGCAAGCTAAATATTACAAGGGATACATGGCAGGATCAAAACACATGGATATCTGATGAATAAAACAAACCAGAAATTGAGGCAGTCCTGAATCATACACAAAGATCCCCTGTGAAAAGACACTGACTAAAGATCTGTTTAAAGAATGCCATTCTAATCGACCCACCACCATTCTCTCCCACCCCCTCTCATCATGCAGAGCAATTGGCAGCCAAGGGCATACCTGGAAGCCAAAAAATGAAACAGGTACTTCTCTCTAAGACAACAATCAAATTGACTCAGAGGATTAAGGCTTCTCCTTGGGTGTTGGCACCCCTACATAAAGCATTCCTCATTTACAGCAAGTCCATCTTAATGGCTAACTCTCCACTAACAATGCCCACATCCAATTTTCTAATTTGTAGGCTCCACTTAACTAACCAGCTTTCACAACTCAACTACCGCTTCAGGGTTAAGATTGTAGGAAATCAGTTCTATCTCTACAAAAAGAGAATAAAAGTGTATAGACTTAAAATTACGAAAGTTATATTGGTGTTATAATATTTAAATTCATAGACAATCAGTACAATCTTTTGAAAAGATATTCCAGCAACTGTTGCAACAGGGACAATACTTGCCCAATGGAAGGGATGGTGAAGTAACACAGTGAGACATAATAGATACTCATATTTCTGACTGGACTTGAAATATCTAAAATGTTGAGGGGCCAACTTTAAGAAAAAAAGGATACACAGTGATGAATAAAGAGCGGCTAGGTCCTTGAACTGGACCTAAGCTTCAGTTAAATCCTCCTCTAGGTAGGGATGAAGAAACAAAGTGCAGTGAGAATAAAGGGCTTTAAAAATGTCCTGCTTCTTTGCTTGAAACAGTTCTTGGGATGGAGATGCACTAGAGAAGCCAGAGACATTTAGACTAGGACCAGTGAAACTTGGCTTCAACAACATTTGGGAGTAAAAGCACAAAATCCGTCCAATCTTTAAGCATGCTTGGGTTGAGTCAATGGTGGACAGCCTGAGAGAACACCTTTCCTTTAATGACAAAATAAATCATGTCACAAGGTTGCCTGGATTCCTCTTCCTTGATGGTTTAGCAACAGAAAAAGCTGTCTCTGTTTGCTTTGCTTTTGTCTGCTGCTGCTAAGTCACTTCAGTCGTGTCTGACTCTGTGCGACCCCATAGACGGCAGCCCACCAGGCTCTCCTGTCCCTGAGATTCTCCAGGCAAGAACACCGGAATGGGTTGCCATTTCTTTCTCCAATACATGAAAGTGAAAAGTGAAAGTGGAGTCGCTCAGTTGTGTCCGACTCTTCGAGACCCCATAGACTATAGTCTACCAGGCTCCTCTGTCCATGGGATTTTCCAGGCGAGAGTACTGGAGTGGGGTGCCATTGCCTTCTCCAACTGCTTTTGTCTAATCCTGTGTAAAATCGTTCCATTTTCCTCTAACACAACAAGCTGGTCTTGGCTCACTCTCACACCGATAGACATATATCAAGACATTTCTTTCTTCCTTTTGTGTCTTTAGATACTAATTAATGAAATTTAGCATAACTGCAAGTTAGGTAATTTGAGTATGTTCATACACTTTCTTAAAGCTTCCTCATTTTGGTGAATGTGAAAGGAAATCTCAATATGCTACCTTTCTCAAATTGAGACATAAATGATAAATTTCCCCCTCATCCACCTATATTATTGTTTTTCATAAATGATAATTTTGATTTTTTTACTTCTTCATTTACAACTAAGTCACCTAATCAATGACTTCAAATGATTTACTAATTACTCTACACTGGAGGTTCATCTTCTTTATAATTGTTTAACTAGTAGTCCTGTTTGATCTATAAGTCTGGTGCACAAATAAACTTACATTAATGCAAATGTTCATATCTCTTAGAAGTAACAGATTACTAGTTGCAATTATCTTACTATATAGGCAATGACATTCAAAATGCTCTTTTCCTCTGTTACAGAATTTATACATCCTGAAACATGTTAAATTTATGTATATGATCCTATTTAATAATTGGTTATATGTTTCTTGAGAAGTCATACACTCTGTCTGGATGCTGTGGTTTGTATTGATATCTTATTTAATAATCCCAGCAACTCAATTAAAAAGTTATTTCTGCCTTGTAAAGCAAGTAAAATAAAGCACAGAGAAGTAACTCGTCAGAGGACATGTAGGTTGGCAGTGGTGGAGCTTGAGTGTGATTAATGCCACCTGACTGCAAAGCCTCTGCTCATTCTTTATCAGGCCTGACAATATCATGTATGTTAGTTTACCAGAGTACCACATGTAGAGTGGATGATGAGTAAGTAATAACCCGGATAGTTAACATTTGTGACTTCTTATGCTTCTAGATAAAGAAGACATTTCTTATGGAGTGGGAGAATCAGACGTTCAACCCTGACTTCATCTTGATGGGAATTTTTAGTTACACGCCCACTCACATCTTTCTCTTCTCTCTGGTCCTGGGCATCTTCACAATGGCGCTCTTGGCAAACACTCTCATGGTTCTCCTCATCTACCTGGACACGCGGCTCCACACCCCCATGTACTTCCTCCTCAGCCAGCTCTCCCTCATGGACCTCATGCTCATCTGCACCACTGTACCCAAGATGGCCCACAGCTACCTGTCTGGCAGGAAGTCCATTTCTGTAGCAGGATGTGAAGCCCAAATATTCCTCTACGTGTCTCTCCTTGGTGCTGAGTGCTTCTTGTTGGCTGTCATGGCCTATGACCGCTATGTTGCCATTTGCTATCCTCTTCAGTACCCCAGTCTCATGAACTGGAAACTCTGTGGACTCATGGCTGCCTCTACTTGGATTCTTGGTGCCTTTGATGGGATTGTTGAGTTAGCTGCTACTATGTCTTTCTCCTATTGTGGATCCCGGAAATAGCTCAGTTCTTCTGTGATGTCCCAGCACTCCTACATCTCTCATGCACGGATACTTCCACATTTGAAACACTTATTTTCATCTGTTGTGTAGTAATGCTCCTCCTCCCTTTGTCACTCATCATCATCTCCTACACACGTGTAATTGTAACCATTATTCGCATGAGTTCTGGGGAGGGTCAGCGCAAGGCTTTCACCACCTGTACTTCACATCTTATTGTTGTGGGGATGTATTACGGCGCAGCTATGTTCATATATATGAGACCCACTTCTAATCGATCCCCAACCCAGGATAAAATGGTATCGACCTTCTACACTATTCTCACTCCCATGCTGAATCCCCTTATATACAGTCTCCGGAACAAAGATGTGGCCAAAGCATTCAATAAGGTACTAGGGAAGAGGTAATCTAGAGAATAAAATGGATTAGTGATTTACAAAAGTTTTTTCCTGTCTTAACTCTTCTCTCTTTAAATTCCTTTATTAAAAAAAAAATCAGCAAAAAGTGTATAAACTATTTTCCTAAATTAGGCATCAGACTTGATAGACTCTGGGTATACATTCAGTTAATTGATATATTCTGCATTCATTGTATATTCATTTGGTTTTAAGCGTACTCAGTGAAATTCTTGAGAAGTGAGTAATTAAGTTAATAAAGTTTCACTCCCCTTTCTAAAACTAAATAATAAACAAAATTGTCCTAAATGATTTTCCTTATTTTCAAAATCCAAAATATTATTGAAATGCATCTATAATGACTTATGCTCTGAGTTAACTACCACACTTGCCTATTTCATTTTGTTATTAGCTCTTTCAAAATATAGGCTTACCAGAGAGGCATAGATATTTGTTCATTTACCAAACACACACACAAAAAACACCGTTGTCCTATAATGAATATTATTTATTTTGACAGAGAAGGCTTTTTCTTGTGTTTGACTTCCCTGATACACTGAGCATTTGTACATCTGAATAATTCTTATAGTGGAACCATTTATATTCCAGAGTTTGGGCAGATAATACAGTATCATCAACCTATACTTTGTATATATTATAAGTCTTGTAAGTTTCATGATGCTCAGTTATAATCCAAAAGTTAATTTTTAGTTCTCTGATGTTCTCTGACATCATCTGGGGTGAACACTATTTCAGACAGGTGATCACAGGCAACTTTGGTCTCTGCTTCAGGCTCAGGAGACAGGTACTATTACTTTAGAAAAAAAAGTGTTCAGGGATTCATTAAATGTAGTGTCTTGTGGGGACTGAAAAGTTTTAATGAGCGTGGCAAAGTTGAAGAGCCAGGCAGTCTAGTTAAGTAACTACCTAATTGGCAAGGTATAAAACTTTACATAGTTTCTTGGGACCAAGGGGCAAAGTGCCAACTAGTGAAAGGTAGAAATTATCATGATTAGCAAACTTAAAAGGATAAAGTTATTTGATTACTTTGGTGACTTTTGACAGAGAAATAAGTCTAGGGATAATAAATATGCTTGGAAAACCAGTTAACACATAAGCATTTCATGCTAATTAATACAATAGCAAGGCATGTGCTAGGGCTGTTGTGGCACAAATGTTGCCTCATATGAGCCTAATCTAACTGTATAGATTTAAAATCATATCACTACAAATATATGTGCATTTGAAATTAAAAATATTTTTTCTGATGAATCTAGATTATTTCACATAAAAAATAATCTAATAATCATCTGCACAGTTAGATCATAAGAGATCATTTATTCCATCAACTGATTTTACATTAGATGTCATCGAATACGTTGAGTCAGACTAGGATGTTTCTCTTTTTAAAAACCAATCAATAGGGACTTCCCTGGTCATCTAGTGGTTAAGCACCTGCCTGTTAATGCAGAAGACATGGGTTAGATCCCTGATCTGAGAACTGGTATCCCACATACTGTGAGGCTACTAAGCCCTTGTGCCACAACGACTGAGCCTGTGCGAAACAATGAAGACCCAGCACAGCCAAAATAATAAATAATAATGTTTAAAAGAAAAAGATGAGAAAGCAACATATCACTACAAATATATGTGCATTTGAAATTAAAAATATTTTTTCTGATGAATCTAGATTATTTCACATAAAAAATAATCTAATAATCATCTGCACAGTTAGATCATAAGAGATCATTTATTCCATCAACTGATTTTACATTAGATGTCATCGAATACGTTGAGTCAGACTAGGATGTTTCTCTTTTTAAAAACCAATCAATAGGGACTTCCCTGGTCATCTAGTGGTTAAGCACCTGCCTGTTAATGCAGAAGACATGGGTTAGATCCCTGATCTGAGAACTGGTATCCCACATACTGTGAGGCTACTAAGCCCTTGTGCCACAACGACTGAGCCTGTGCGAAACAATGAAGACCCAGCACAGCCAAAATAAATAAATAATAATGTTTAAAAGAAAAAGATGAGAAAGCAACACTATATAATTCTCATGAAACATCTAATCAAGCTTCAAAGGCACTAAATAACTAAATTAGCAAATAGTAATATTGAAATATATTGTTACTCCTAGCATTATTATTTCAAAAAATGTTTCACATTTTAAAATAATGATACATGGTAAAAAGGGAATGATAAAATAAATATGCAGATATCCCACATAGAAGATATTTTATCTTAACCTGATGACTTTATTTCTTTTCCTAATTTTAATGACACTAGATTTCAGCTAGAGTCAATGCCCTGTGTGTAACTCCCCACAATCATACCGTTCACTTCTTACCTTCCCTACCATAATCACAGACTTGAGTTTGTGGTTAAATATTTCCAACAATGATATTATATTTTGCTAAATGGATTCATAAAAATTATACAATGTGATTCAGAAGATATTTATACTTTATACATTAGTTGTTATACTCTACACATAATTCTTCAACTTGCATGTTAAATCAAGTTCATTCATGTGAATTTTTAAACACTTGCACAATATCCCACTGGATAAATATAACATCAACTTATTTCTGCATGCTCCTACTGATGAATATTTGGGTTGATATACATTCTACATCATTACAAATAACAATTGCAATGAATTCAAAGGCTCTCTGGTATCCATTCTCTGAAGATTAGAAATAACAGTGGGAGATATTTCCTGGACAAAGGACTCTACTGAGCAGACATGATTTTATGGATAGTGGGTCAGATAATATCCAAAAAGCAGAAGTTTAGATCACATGACCATTTTTTGTGTTCCACTGTGTAGCATTAAATCTCTACAAAGCCTAGCAAAGCATGAGGAGCTTCTCAAGTATTCTTTACATAGAATTGACAGAGGATCCACAGAGATCAACATTGATCCTTTATGCACCATTGGATCTGGTATCACAAAGCCCAGTTACAAAGCAACTTGCTCAATATTCTGAACCAGCTACAAAGGAGCTTAATGTACTTGGGGACTGAGATGAAAGGAATAGGAAGAATTTTAGTAAGCCTCCACCTACCCCTCATTTATCACTTATAGGGAGGAACTGTCCAACTATTCTTATTTATAGTGTTATTGGAGCTTCTGAGTATTTACTGGAAGACTCCCTTCCTTCTCAAGGAAATAATATATGATTTCATATTTCCTGGTGATTGGAGGAACTAACACATCTCCCCAAACTATTCAACTGATGTTAAGTATCAGGTATTTGAATCTGAGTTTCAAAGACTAGAGTCAGGCAGGAAATTTTAGGAGAAGTGGACCAGAGAAACAAATAAGAACTTAATGATTGTAGATGAAACTGAATGTTTGAATCACTACTGCATAAGGAAAGATAAATCAATAGCGACTAGTGATGTCTATTTTAAGACAATGTGTGGCCATTTGGGGGTTTCACTGGTGGCTCAAATGGTAAAGAATCTGCCTGTAATGCACAAAACGTAGGTTTGATCCCTGGGTCAGGAAGATACTCTGGAGAAGGGAATGGTTACCCACCCTAGTATTCTTGCCTGGAGAATTCCATGGATAGAGGAGCCTGCAGGCTACAGTCCATGTGGACACAAAGAGTTGGACATGACTGAGAGACTAATTCTTTCACTTGAATGTTTGAAATACTTCCTCTAAAATAATAGTAATAAAGTGGTACAAAGAGGAAAACTCTTCATTATCTCGTTAATTTTCTCAAATTCTGTGCTTATGAGTTAGCAAATAATTCTGCTCCTTTTCTTAACCATAGTAAAGCAAAATATCTCTGGCAGCAAGCCTATAGCTTGTGTGAAAGCTATTTAATGAAGAAGAAGCATATTTTGGGCTTATTAGTATCTTAACCTAAAAGTGTCAACTAACAAAAAAAGGTATGAGTAACTAAAAAAGCTTATTGAACAAGTTTTGACGTGAAATAGAGAACAGTAGCATATAGATGGGGAAACAATGGAAACAGTGACAGACTATATTTTCTTGGGCTCCAAAATTACTGCAGGTGGTGACTGCAGCCATGAAATTAAAAAACACTTGCTCCTTGGAAGAAAAGCTATGGCCAACCTAGACAGCATATTAAAAAGCAGAGACATTGCAAAGGCAAAGGAGAAAAGCAAAGATATACCCATTTGAAAGCAGAGTTCCAAAGAATAGCAAGAAGAGATAAGAAAGCCTTCCTCAGTGATCAGTCCAAAGAAATAGAGGAAAACAACAGAATGGGAAAGACTAGAGATCTCTTCAAGAAAATTAGAGATACCAAGGGAACATTTCATGCAAAGATGGGCTCAATAGAGGACAGAAATGGTATGGACCTAACAGAAGAAGAAGATATTATGAAGAGGTGGCAAGACTACACAGAAGAACTGTACAAAAAGATCTTCATGACCCAGATAATCATGATGGTGTGATCACTCACCTAGAGCCAGACATCCTGGAATGTGAAGTCAAGTGGGCCTTAGAAAGCATCACTAAAAAACAAAGCTAGTGAAGGTGATGGAATTCCAGTTGAGCTGTTTCAAATCCTGAAAGATGATGCTGTGAAAGTGCTGCACTCAATATGCCAGCAAATTTGGAAAAACTCAGCAGTGGCCACAGGACTGAAAAAGGTCAGTTCTCATTCCAATCCCAAAGAAAGGCAATGCCAAAGAATGCTCAAACTACTACACAACTGCACTCATCTCACATCTAGTAAAGTAATGCTCAAAATTCTCCAAGCCAGGCTTCAGCAATACGTGAACCGTGAACTCCCTGATGTTCAAGCTGGTTTTAGAAAAGGCAAAGGAACCAGAGATATGCAAAGAGTTGACTCATTGGAAAAGACTCTGATGCTGGGAGGGATTGGGGGCAGGAGGAGAAGGGGACGACCAAGGATGAGATGGCTGGATGGCTCACAGACTCGATGCATGTGAGTCTGATTGACCTCGGGGAGTTGGTGATGGACAGGGAGGCCTGGCTTGCTGCAATTCATGGAGTCACAAAGAGTTGGATATGACTGAGCTACTGAACTGAACTGATATATTCTAGTGAGCTTTCCTTAATGCTCTAATCCATTGGTTAAAATAACACTGTTTAGAATACATTGTTCTACATTCCATGAGAATTCAGCATTTCTAAATAATTAAACGTTGCTAATTGTGTTGCTGCTTTTGGGTTATTTGAAAACTGCAAAAAAGAATCTTGTGAATGGGCTACATGTGGTTAAAACAATTTTCATTTTAAATGAACCATTTGTAAAAATGTGAAAGTGAAGGCATAATTTAAGAACAAGCCTGTACTGGTTTTCCATTCAGAAATATGTAAAACTAAATTTAAAACATAAATATAAAAAAAGTTTTAAGAGGAAAATTAGTAGTAACCTGCTAGGTAGTAACCTACTAGGTAGTAGCAGGTTAGTAGCATTGGTAGTAACCTGCTAGGAAATTACAAGTGTGATTTTGAGAATATTTAAAATTTGGGGTCACTCAATTTTTCAAATATAAGGCTCATATTTTCCCACTCACTAGGAAGGTAGCCTCCCACTTAATCTTTTAAGGACTTTTCAAAGCGTTGTTGTTCATTCAGTCATTCGTGTCTGACTCTTTGCAACCCCATGGACTATAGCACACCAGGCTCCCCAATCCTTCACTATCTCCTGGAGTTTGCTCAAACTCATGTCCATTGAGTCAGTGATGCCATCCAGCCATCTCATCCTCTGTTGTCCCCTTCTCCTCCTGCCTTCAGTCTTGCTTAGCATCAAGGTCTTTTCAAATGAGTCAGTTCTTTGCATTAGATGGCCAAAGTATTAGAGCTTCAGCTTCAGTCCTTTCAATGAATATTCAGGATTGACTTTCTTCAGGATTGACTGGTTTGATCTCCTTTCTGTTCAAGGAACTCTCAAGAATCTTCTCTAGCACCACAGTTCGAAAGCATCAGTTCTTCAGCACTCAGCCTTCATTACACTCCAATAGTCATATCCATACATGACTACTGGAAAAACCATAGCTTTGACTATACAGACGTTTTTTTGGCAAAGTGATGTCTCTGTTTTTTAATACACTATCTAGGTTTGTCATAGCTTTTCTTTCAAGGAGCAAGCATCTTTTAATTTTATGACTGAAGTCACTGTCCTCAATGATTTTGGAGTACCAAAAAATAAAATCTCAAAGTTTCCATTGTTTCCCCATCTACTTGCCATGAAATGATAGGACCAGATGCCATGATCTGAGTTTCTTGAATGTTCAGTTTCAAGCCAACGTTTTCATTCTCCTCTTTCAACTTCATCAAGATGCTCTTTAGTTCCTCTTCACTTTTTACCATTAGGGTGGTGTCATCTGCATATCTGAGATTATTGATTTCTCCCAGAAATCTCTCAGCAATCTTCCAGCTTGTGATTCATCCAGCCCAGCATTTCACATGAGGTACTCTGCATATAAGTTAAATAAGCAGGGTGACAATACACAGCATTGATTTACTCCTTGCCTAATTTTGAACCAGTCCATTGTTTCATGTCTGTTTCTATGCTTTTGACCTGCACACAGGTTTCTCAGGACGCAGGTAAGGTGATCTGGTATTCCCATCTCTTGAATTTTTCACTGTTTGTTGATCCACACAGAGAAAGGCTTTATTTTAGCGTGATCAATGAAGCAGATATTTTCCTGGAATTCCTTTGCTTTCTCTATGATCCAGTGAATGTTGGCAATTTGAGCTCTGGCTACTCTACCTTTGCTAAATCCAGCTTGTACATCTGGATGTTCTCAGTTCATGTACTGCTGAAACCTAGCTTGAAGGATTTTGAGCATAACCTTACTAGCATGTGAAATGAGCACAACTGTGCAGTAGTTTGAATATTCTTTGGCATTGCCCTTCTTTGGGACCGGAATGAAAACTGACCTTTTCCAGTCCTGTGGCTACTGCTAAGCTTTCTAAATTTGCTGACTGAGGTAAAGATGGTCAAAAATAAAGTAAGTCCTAAGGAGGTAATATACAACATGTTGATTTAAAAAAAAAAAAAAAGCAGTTGCATTGAAAATATACTAAAATGGACAGTATGTTGGGTCATAATTGAAGCCTTGCTTCAAAGGACCAGAATCATTCACTTTGCTATTGGTTACAGTGCATTATACTAGAAATCAATAATAAAAATGTAATCAGATAATCTATACCTGCTTGGAAATTATGGAACATACTTCTAAATAATATGTGTCAAGACAGAAACCATAATAAAAAATACATATTTCTACTCAATTATATAGGCACATCATATTAAAATTTGTGGATGCTGCAAAAGGAAAAGGAAATTTTATAGATGTGAATGCACTTCAGATCATAAGAATTCCTAAAAATATGTAGACTAATCTTCCATCTCAAAAAAAAAAAAAACTGAGCAAAAGAAGAGGAACTCAAACTCAAAGGAAACACAAGCAAAACAAAAAGGGATGCACAGAGAAAACAAACATACAGTGGGAGATAATTAACAAAGCACAAGAATGGCTCTTTGAAATACATTCTTGTCAAATGCAAATAAAATAGTCACCAAAATAGACCATGTGCTGAGCCATCAAATGAGTATCTGTAAATTTAAAATTGAAATTTCACAAAATGTCAAATTAGAAATCAACAAGAAACATACCAAAAATTTACAGATATTTGGAAATAGAAAATAACCCATGGGTCAAGGAATAAGTCAAGTGAGAATGAAAATATTTAAACTATAAGATAATAGAAGGATAACATAATAAAATCCACAAAAGAAAATGCACATACAAAATTGTATGAAAGAAAACACAAGAGCTCTGAAGAGAAATGTATTTATTTATTTTTAAAATTTATTTGGCTATGCCAGTTCTTAGTCACAGCATGAAAACTCTTACTTGTGGCATGTGGGTTCCCTGACCAAAGATCAAACCCAGGTCCGCTGCAGTGGGAGACTGGAGTCTTAGCCACTGGACCATCAGGGATGTCCTGAAATGAGAAATTTAAAAGTCAGGGATCCTTTTCTACATTAAAAGAAAAAAACAAAAACAGTAGAAGAAAGGAAAGAGTAACACTAAGAGAGTGAAAAATAATTAAAATATAATAACAAAATAGGGAAAATGAACAAAATAAAAAATTGTTTCTCTAGAAATATTAGTAAATTTGACAAATCTCTAGCAAGCTGTTGGGAAAGTAGCTGGATGCCCTATGAGTCCTGATGTGTCAAATTTTCTCTGACTGACAACTTTGGTCACCTTCCTGAACCTTCTCCTAGGCCCATCTGTGTACTTGCTTGAGAATGTGTCAATTAAACCAGAAATCCACCACCATGACCTGTGATTGCCCTCAATTTCTGATCCATTTTCTCATCCTCCATCAACCTCCAGGTGATGTCTGATCTCTGAGGATACAATAAGCCTGGATCTACAGGTGTTTCATAAAATCTGGAAAATGGAACAAATATTTTATCAATGCAGAGTATAGAGCTGTTGCCCTAGAATACAGAAACTACCAGAGAACAGTCCCTCTAGTGACAGAATCTAACAGAAAACCAGCCAGCAAAGAAGAAATGTTTTGCAAAATCACAGCCCGAGTATCCCCAAAGTGCCACACACAATTGGGACCTATGAGATTCGTATCATATATTTTTATGACAAACTCACATGCTTGTATGAGTTTTCCTATTCTAGGTTACCCTACTGAAAATACTTTTAAAGCTGTTATTTCCAAACTTTATTACATGGGTAACATTATGTCTTTACATATTTTCTGTGAAGTAAATTGAATTATTTCACATGTCTTCTAACTATTCTTTTATTCCCTTGGGCTTCAGATCCAAATCTGAGCATCTAGACCTATCTCAATTATTGAGAACTTAGGGATTTTCTGCTTATCCCTTTATACCATGATTCTCAGGGTTTCTTCCACACCCTAATTTATCATGTCATTTTTGATGACTTTTAAAACCAACTAAAATATATTAGGTGAACATCAAGCTATACTCACATGTCGATGAATTATAGTAAATAATATTATGACCTAGAAACATGACCCTTGCATTTCTAAATTTCTCCAATGAACTGGACTGTTCATATCAGACTCCCACTTAAAGTTTCTTTATAGAAGACTAGTTAACAATACATTCTACATTTATACTATCTCTATGGGGATGTAATGGACATAATGTAACATGGGATTAATATTTAGACATGTCAAAACACTAAGATTTAAAATTCAATCAAGTTTCCATTTGATCTAATTTTATAGCCACTTAACTAAGACTATTTTAACCACTTAACTAAGTGAAGTAATTGAGAATTACATTATGTAAGGGAACAAAGACTCCTGGCTGTTTCCAGATCTTTGGAATGAGTTTTTTAAGGTTCAACAAACCCTAAGCATGGGTCACTTTTATTTTCAAAGTTTTCAAATACATGCAGAAATCCACTGGTCAAGGGAGAATAATTTGTCATCACACTTATAACTTAAGCTGTATTAAAAACTCCTGAAGCTTCCTGAAGATTCAGAAAGTCTGCCAGTCAGGAATCTTTTTCAAAGCAGATCTGGATCAGGAATCTTCCTTTGAGTAACCTTTGGCTCTGATCCTAGGATTCTTCAGATTCTCACAAGGCAACTTTGGGCTCTGGATTTCTCAACCAATCCAAGTTAAACTTCATCCTTCCTTGATGATCTCATATTTCAGAAGATCTCTGTCACCATAGGCCTGTCTGAAGTGCCTCCTTTAGAAAAGGTGCCTGTGGATCCTCTTCTGAAGTCACATGTGATCTTGATTTCAATATAGTTTTCATCTGTTTCTCTGCCTCCCTCTCTCTCCATGTCTGTCATTTGTACTGATTTGTATTGTGTCCTTCCTTCCATCTCTCTCCGTATCTCTAGATTCCCTCACTGAGGTCCCCATAAGTCATACACTGGTCCCTGTATAGAGCAGAGGGGCATGAAAGTATTTGTGTCTCTCCAGATTGGTCTCTCATGCACCAGCAGATACCTTTAACTTACTGATTTCCTGAGACACCTTCACTCTATCCCTCAGTTGTACAAAAGCCCTGTAATCAATGAAACTTTCCCAAAGACAACTCTAGGAAACATTTGGAAAGATTTTCACTTAATAAGTAAAGATTTTCAGAATCTGATAGGGAATCAGAATCAAGAAAGTAAATAAACCCACAGACAAGGTTCCTAACAGATCTCATCACGTCTGTCAAAGCCAGCCCTGGGTGGGCTTGAACCCCCAACCTTCAGTTAACAGCCGAAGGCGCTGATGGCGTTACAGAGCCCGACACTAGTTTCTTTTCCAAGGATGTTATTTTTTCAGTTTAAACTGTATATAACATTTTAGAAATGTGTCTTTTGCTGGGTAATAATATAGATATTATTCTTAGTAGAGAAAAAGCGGAGTGTCAATTAAGTGGGCACTGGGATGCAGAACTGTTGTTTACCCAAACATGAGCTTAATCTAAGGAAAGACATCCAGACAGAACTTATTCTCATTTCAGTGAGAGAGTTTTCACTAATAATTCAATTGATGGAAAACCCCTCGAAGGATTCCATAGACACAAAGATACATTAAACGGGAAAGACACCAGTAAGAGCAACGAAGATGGGTAAGTAATTTAGAAGAAAATCTGTTAAGTTTTCCAATAGAAAACTGGAAGAGTTGAGGGGAAACAAATGACCATCATGAAAGGCAAGCACAGCAAGTTGTTCCTCAAAAAAAAACTCGGGAGAGGGCTTCCTTTAGGTGAGTAGTTGGGCACTTTCACATTTAGTTAAATGAAAGCCACAACTCTGGTCTCCATTGTCTTATTATTTCATATTAACTAGTGCTTCATTATGAATTTATGTCCTGAATGTTCAAATGGGTACCATAGTATCAATTAAATGTACCTAAAAGTGCACATTTTTCATTAGGTTATTTTCTCTTTATATATATACACACACACACACACACACACACACACTCATAGTATATAAATATATTAAAATATATTTAAAATATAGACCCTTAACTCAATCACACACAGTAGCTCATGGGTGGGATGAGTAGGCAGGAACTGACAAGAGTCCCAGTTATTCTCAGGTCCCTTGAGACCAGACCTGGGTCACTGCTTGGTCTTTGCCTTGGAAGCTGCCACCCATTGAAGCCCTCACCCACTGAAGCCCTTCTACACCAGATGTGCTTCTCAAATACATTTTCTTGTCCTTGCCTCCCCTTTTATCCTTCCCCTGTGGTTTCCAGGGTAATTCCAACCACGCCCTCCCCTATCCTGCAGTATCCTGGGACACAACTGGTGTTTGTACCTGTGTCAGGCTCCTTGGTAAGTTCTTTTGCATCCTTCTGAGTTGATTTCATGCCTGAGAGGGGAGGCTGAGGAAAGGGAAAGCCAAAACACTTTACATTGCTGTTCACAGAAGCTTAGTTCAAGTCTCAGGGGTATTCTACATTTTAATATATAAAAAAAAAAAATTAGAGCCTAGAAAAGCACACACTTTTATCTGTTCCTTACCATTTCATTCCCCCTGGCTGTTTATTACTCAGATCGCTTTGTGTGTGAAGGAAATGGCAACCCACTCCAAGATTCTTGCCTGGAGAATCTCAGGGACAGAGGAGCCTGGTGGGCTGCCGTCTATGGGATTGCACATAGTCAGACATGACTGAAGTGACTTAGCAGCAGCAGCAGCAGCAGCAGCAGCTTTGTGTGGGTGTGAGAATGGTGGACACATTTACCAAAAAGGAAGATTACTGCTTCTGCTAGGAATTGGAGGTGGGACTCCCTCTTAAAGGTTGGGAAATCTAATTAACATAGATCTTCCTCTGCTGAGGATAGGGTCACATCAAATAAACCCATCTAAGTTGAAAGCATCTGGAATTCAAAAATGCATTTAATATACCTAACCTACTACTGAACAGCATAACGCAGCCTGGTGGTGGTGGTTTAGTTGCCAAGTCTATCAGATTAGTCTCCTCTGTCCATGGGATTCTCCAGGCAAGAATACTGGAGTGAGTTGCCATTTCCTTTTCCAGGGGATCTTCCTGACCCAGGAATTGAACCCAGGTCTCCTGCATTGCAGGTAGATGATTTACCAACTGTACCCTAAATGTGCTCAGAACACTTCCATTAGTTGGGCAAAAGCTAACCTAAAGCCTATTTCATAACTGTGTTATCTCATATTATTTATTGAATAGTGTACTGAGAGTAAAAAGTAATCATTTACCCTTATGATTGAATGGCTGCCCAGCTCCAGGAGATTATCACACCACTTATCACTAACACTAGCCATGGAAAACATCAAAATTCAAAACTGGAAGTAGTTTCTACTGAATGTGCACCACCTTTGCACTGAAGTTGCAAAATTAAACACTGAACC
This sequence comes from Madoqua kirkii, assembly GCA_006408675.1. Taxonomy (NCBI): domain Eukaryota; kingdom Metazoa; phylum Chordata; class Mammalia; order Artiodactyla; family Bovidae; genus Madoqua; species Madoqua kirkii. Next base: position 29,463 of record SJYC01107080.1, on the reverse strand, counting down.
ATTTTAAGTCAGGGACCACAAGCAATCCACTGAAACAGTAAACTCTCTTACGGAAACAGCACATTCCTGAGCTTAGCCAAAGGGTTTTCCCCCCTTCAACTCTACAGTATTATGTTACAAGACTACTTCCAGAGATATGAAGAACAATGGAAAAGTAAACTGAGGAAGAGTGCTTTGTGACTTTTGGACATTTTCAGGAATTTCACACGCCTGGGCACACCTATCAAGAGCCCTCTTACTTGCTTAAGCAGGATCCCATTCCTCATTTTACCAATTTATCATTTTCTGCAAATGCAGGGTCCTAGCTTCTTGGATGGTGTAACTAAGTTGGTTGAAAGAATTCATTGCAACAATAGGTTTGTAATTTAGTCTAATAGTCTAATTATATAGGGGGTGGTTGAGCACTAAATCACCCAGTTTGCAACACTTGGTATTAGATTAATCCATTCATATTTGCAGTAACTCTTCACTATATGTCACATGATGTTCATGCAATAAACATTTACCATATACACCTAAACAAAGCAACTGGGGAAGATGCTGGTAATAAAACACATTAAGGAGCAATTTGTGTCATATATGAGCCTAATTTTAATGATGGAAATGTGGAGATGATATGATTTTGTATGCTTGTGTATTAAACAAGTTAACTCATAAAAAACTAAGCATTGGTCAAATGGGGACAACACATTAAGCATAAAAAAGGTATTTTCCTTTCAAAGGGCTTAGAAGTGAGGGAATCACAATTATAGTTACTGGGAAATTCATTTCCTTCCACCCATTCTTATTTTTCACTCCACCTGTGACTTACCCACCCACAGGTATGAGCTCTACATGCAGAACTGTTTAAACTTGAGACCGAAATGCATCCTTATATATAACATCTATCTGGAAACACAAGTTCATTCATTCAAAAAATTAAGCCCTACGTGTGTTTTACTGTTAGTAACTTAAGTTTCTTCATCTTGGTATTTTCTAGGTAGAAGTGACAACAGACCGTCAGAACTTTGAATAAATGAATATGACAGCTTGTCAGATTCTGAAACTGGATCTTCCTGATTCACATGGAAGACATCATGAAGAGTTCACATGGAATAAACCCACATGAAATGAACACAGATGTGTCTGTGTGCTGAGTTTTGAGGATTGTGAAAAATATTACATATAACAGATCATAATTCATTTCTCTTCTCCCAAATAAACTGCACTTATCAAGTTGAGATCTTAACAAAACTTGGTTATTTAGAGCCAAAGTAGGTGAATCCAGTTGACTCAAAGAACACAATGATAATTATACTGATAACAGTTAAGCAGAAAGAACAAAAAGAACCTAAGAAAATAAATGGCGCAAGCGAAACTCAAATGACTTGCTATTATTGCTCTAACACTCCTGTAAGTTTAAAAGCCAGAGTTTTAGTCTGAGGCTGTGTGTAGATATTTTTGTTGACAGCTCAGTTTTCAGTTCCCCTCAGTGGCTTACATGCATTCTGTCACCTCCAGAGCTGCTTTGTATGTTGTTTGTGAACCTTCCCTTGTCTAAGCGTAGATAAAATGTATAAATGCACCAGAAGGACATCACGTGTGCACAACTATCTCCTAAGCTTTGCCCACCTTTACAACGGTCTGACCCAGCATGTCATCTATGGAGTGTTGTTTGCAATTACAGGAGTATATCAGGCTCTTTAGACTTTGGTTCACTTCTCAGGATGTTGCTTACTTTCCCAGACAGAATCAATCAGGCCTTTCCATGGCCTTACTCTACCTCTTATATACATCTGGCATGATGCCTATAGTACTTCTATACATTTATGTCTTAAACATCTGTCCTTTTTAGCAGTCTATAAGACTTACACCAAGGGCCATGTGTCCTCATATAGTGACTTAGTAAATGTTGAATTAAATAAGTGTTAACAACAAGGCCTAAGAAATTGATTAGATAGGTAAATGTTGAATTAGGTAAGTGTTAACAGCATGGCCTAAGAAACAGATTAGATGGAAAACTATCCAGGTTAAAACGGAGGGAGGTATCCTGTGTCCAGGAAATGGAGCGAAGGTAGGTGAATTCTGTCCAACACACAGAAGTTGGAACTTGTCCAATGACCATCTCCACTCCATGCCATAAACTACTAAGGCATTTTTAAAAATATATATTTACATATCTCTTTTTCTATTCTATATTTTGAAGGTGGCTCCCAAGCCACTCTAGCACATTAACCCCTGTCCCTATTAATCTTTTCTAAATGAAAAGCATGTTGCTGCTGCCCAATAATGTGGTTGGTAAACAGCTGTCTGGACTAGCCATTATCACTTTAATTCAAGGTAAAGGCCATTCCTGGGGCCAGAAAGTAGGACTTTTAAAGGGTCTCAGGGGGCAGAAGGCAGGAAGCCAAGAACTTAACAAGGTAAAACAGACATGAGCAGACTAGCATAATCAGTAAGAACTAAGTGCCTCAGCCAGGCATTCACAGGAGCTGGGAGGAGGAAGAGGAGAGGCCTACAAAACTTCTGAGGAACTCATCAGACTCCCGGTTTGAGAAACACAATAGAATGTCCGCCTGGGTAGTCATTATAAGGTAGACGGGACGCTGGGCTTGGCTAGGAGGTGGAAGCAGCCTCTCTGACCCTCAAGAGTTCCTGATCGGTGAAGAGTCCCCCCTGCTCTCTGAGGGTGTAGGGGCTCCAAAGATCTTGGCAAGAAGCCCTCGGTGGAGCGGGCCTGGTCCTGAGCGTTAGCCAGGCGAGCTCGTTCACGTCCCCCTGGCCGAGCTGCCTTCCGGGCCCTCAGCTCCTGCTCAGTAGGACGCTGGGCAAAGGCCCAGGAACCATTCGGGCGGGTAGAGTCCCCATCAGCCGCAAGAAAACGCTGTCCACGCTCCACACTTCGAAGATAGAAGTCAGTCTCACGCTTGGCCTGGGCAACCTCAGCCCTCAGACGCTGCCTGCGCACTTGGCGCTCAAAAGCAAGATGCTCACTGAGGTGGGACCAGGTAAAACGGTGCAGGTACTGTGGACAGGAAAACAAGAAAAGATCTGAGTAGGGCAGATCAGAGATGGGGAGTTGATGGAAGAGACAGGCGCGCCAAAAAGATGACAAGGGTGCGTGGGCTGTGACCGAGAAGGCGAGAGGGTGAGTGGTGCGGCAGACAAGCCAATCCCCTCACCTTGAGGTTCCACAGGTCATAACGGAAGGGGCTGCGCCTGCGGGAGCCCATGGGTGTGTTGTGAAGACTGGCCGCCACACGCTTGGCTACTCGCTTGTCCCGGAACTCCACCCAGCCCTCCGTGTAGTCCTTGCTGTACTTGGACCGCTTTTTCCCTCCGGCGGCGGAGGCAGCTGCTGCCTTCTTCTTGCGCCTCACGAATCCGTCTGGAGTCCAAGACAAAGCAGAGGTCAAAGAGGACCATACAGTATCCACTCAACAGCACCTCCCACTCACCAACTCTCCAGACCTCCTCGCAGGCTAGGATCCCACCTTGTCTTTGCCCAGAAGTAGCTAACTGCATAGTCCACACTTTACCTCTCATCTAAACTCAACCTTTTCCTCAAATGTTAATTCTTTTATCATTACATCTACCCTAATCGTTCCATTCAAAATCTGCACAAGCCCCCAACCCCAATTAGTGACCTGCACAAGCCCCCAACCCCAATTAGTGACTGAATGGGAGTTGGGCGCGTTCTATCATATACTTTCTCTTGACCTGGGCCTCGACACAACAAAGAGATACGTCAGTTTTCTGGAAAAGTCACTGAGATTTTAATTCAGGCCGTACTCATTTAACAAACCGGCAAATTCGCCTCAAGAAAGTAGGGTGGGCGGAGCCGAGATTAGAATCCAAAAATTAGCGAAAAATTTAGGCTCAGCAATGGCACCCCACTCCAGTACTCTTGCCTGGAAAATCCCATGGGAGGAGCCTGGTAGGCTATAGTCCTTGGGGTCGCTAAGAGTCAGACACAACTGAGCGACTTCACTTTCACTTTTTAATTTCATGCACTGGAGAAGGAAATGGCAACCCACTCCAGTGTTCTTGCCTGGAGAATCCCAGGGACGGGGAAGCTTGGTGGGCTGCCGTCTATGGGGTCGCACAGTTGGGCACGACTGAAGCGATTTAGCAGCAGCAGCAGGTATACAAAGCTACCCACATTCCATTTCAGCCTTCTAAGAAACGTGCGCGTCATCTACTTACCAAAGAAAACAGAGGCAGGTCCCCGGCTCCGTCAGCGCCTCCAAGCGCAGCTGAGGCAACAAAACACGCACTGTGTATTCAGTGCCAGCGAGTACCACCCTTCTTCCCTCACCATCAAGGCCTGAGCACTTACCCTCAGCCTGGAAAAAAACACGTCCGACCTCCCCGTAGGCGCTGAGAAGGTTCCGTACGTGTAAAGGCCTAAAGCGGGGCGGGATGTGGCCCAGGTACACAATGCCCGGCACTACCCGTTTCTTGCTGCCACCAGCCGCCTCTTCAGATTCCTCCTGTTCCTCCTCTGTCTCTAATTTCTGGTCACTCCCTTCTAGAGGGCTCAGCTCCGCGGCGCCCGGCACCAAACCCTCTACCTCCATGCTTGCCGATACGTAAAACAGGGCAGCCGTAAAGCGTCGCGACTCTGACGCACTCGTGTGCGACAGCCTGCGTTGAGTGGGCGAGGCCGTCTCAAGTGACGTCAAACGAAAAGAAAGGACTGTGCCCGAAAGTGCAGGAACTAGGTGGAAGTAGGCCCTGGGTCTGCCGCGAGATACAAAGCCTGAGCGCCTTTGACTCCCGAGCTGAAGAGACAAAGACGAGGTCGACCCTCAAGTGTAATTTACCCTAGAAAATTCCGTGGTGAAATGCAAAAGGAGGGAGATGAGGCATGCTCTTCCGGAAATTTTGGAGAACTATTTTGGAAGTGAGGGGAGGTTTCTTTGTATTCTAGCGGTCAAAGTAGTATATTACCCAAAGGACTCGGGTGAGACTCCAGTTGAGGATTGGCTCAACTTTTGAAGTTTACTGAAATTTCAGTTTTTTAATTAAGCTTGAGTATTAACTAATTTTTCAAATTTAATTTAGAGATTTGAGTTTTTAAAATTTAAGTTTTGAGAATGTAATTTACCTTTGCAAATAAAAGTTTTAGAAATTTGGTTAGACTTAATTTTTGAAAATTTCACTTGTGACCTTTTCACTTAGTTAAAATCTTTTTTACTTTATTTTAAAATTTGATTTTGTGAATAAATCGTCTGAAAAGTTTTAACTTGCCACAATTATTTATTTTAAAATTTGGCACCTGTTTTACATTTGTGTTAATGCATAATTTGTATTTATACTTCTGTTACAAACATCTACCGGCAAATGTATACTTAGCCTTGATTTAAGCCACCGCTAGACAGGGAGCTTTATTCTCCCTGGGATTTGTGTTTTCACAGTGTTGGAGTCCAGGGTACCCAAAATGTGCCTCAGTGGCATACTGATTATGTTGAATTAGTTACTGCAGAATCTGGTACTACTACAAGAACGACACGCTTAGACTATTCTGTCTCCCTAAAAGCAAGAAATCTCTCTTGTGAAAGGTGTACTCCATGCATTTGGTGGAAAGACACCATTAGCACCAAAGATATTCTGGGTTAAGGTATAAACAAACCTTACTTCTTTAATTTACTACCTCAAGCCTAAACTCTATTTCAATTCTTCACTATCTGGGCACCTAGAATCTGTTTCTTTGTCTAAAAAGTATAAAAGCTGCCTGATTTGGCCGCTTCTTAGGTCCCATTTCTATGGGACCTCCATGCTCATGAATTAAAATTTCTTTCTTTTTCTCCTGTTAAAATCTTGCAACCACAGTTACTCAAGAAGAGAAGGGGAAATTTCCCCCTCCCCAACAACAGGTTTCTTGTTAGATCACAGACTAATTTTCCCTCTGTTGTAGCCAAACACTCCAGAAAGCAAACTCACTCAGAAGGACAGCATGAATAGTGGAATACAGTTTATTATACTGGTGGGTCCGAGGCAGAGTTTCCTCTTTAGCCAGGGTTCCCGACCAATTTTTGTGACAACCTTTTATCCCCAAAGTGTACGTGCCCAAGCCCACATCCCCAAATTCTTTAAAACTCACTCTGGACAATGTTAGTAAGAGATACAATCATGTTTTAGCCATAAATTCACATTCTAAAGCTGTCTGGACATACAGTTTAGCCCACATCAGTAGGTATTATTAAGATTACAGAAGACAGTGATTGATTACAGAAGACAGTGATTGATTACATAGTGGGCATTGCACTCCTTCTGGCTCCGGGAGGTCTAGGTACGGGATCTGCCTGGTCTGGTTTTTATCCATCTGGAGACCTATTCAGCCGCTAGTATTTTATCTTCATGCCTCCCAGATATACAGTCCAAAAATTTGCTAAGAAGTAAGATGGAGTTTCTTTCTTTTAAAAATGAAGTCAGTCCTGTCAAGGCAACCTGCTCCTTCCTTCTTTCATTCCCCACTCTTGATGCTCTCAGCTTCTAGTGTGAGTATCACTCATAGGGACATATTGCACATTAGGTCTTTTGGCATGTACTTGGGTAAATGCAGTCAATCTCAGCGACATAAATTGGACAATACACTGGAGAATAATACAAGGTCCACATAACAAAATTAACAGAGCAACTGTAACAACGACTGACAGTCTTCCACCAATCGCCCTTAATCCATGACAAAACAGAAGTCCAAAAAGGTATTGAGTCATCTGACATTTGTTTTATATGAGCTTGTGTATCTCTAAGAGCCTCAGTAACGTTTCCAGACATGACTGGGATATACACACAGCACTCAACCTTTATTATGACACAAGTCTCTCCTTGAGAAGCAGTTAAGATATCCAAAGCCATTCTATTTTGAATTACTGTCTTTCTCATTTGTATTTGTTCAGTATTTAACACTTGAAATGCCCTCAGGCTGTCATTTAGGGCCCTTTGGGTGAAATTAGTTAGGGCTTCAACTCTAATCATTATATCTGTAGTGTCCAACGAAGGAACAAATGTAGCAGCCAAATAATCATACAAATGGAAAACTGATCAATCGTGACCATCTGGCCCGTAGGGAGGGTACATTTAAGGGCTCCTGTATTGTTGGCCTAATGTTCCCATGGGCAAAGGCCAGACCTAAAGTACATCTTCCTACCCACCCTGGGGGTAGCCATGGCCACAGATTGGTCCTGCACAATATTCTGGGGTTGACTCCCTAGTCCGTCCCAGGCCGTTGGGTGGATTGATTGGGATCATAAGTAACTATATAGGTCTTATAGCACTGTTCTATCCATAGAAAGTCCATTGGCTTCAAGTCCTTTCTGTCTATTGTCTGGTTATTATATCCAGTAGTGTGTACATCTTGTTCCCAGCAAATGTCAGCTATCATAACAAGTTGCCCCTTTTCTGGAGTAATCCACATTATTCATTTCATATCTGGTAAAATTGGTCAAAATACCTGTTTTTTTTAAATTGTTTGAACTTATTGGCTGTCACATAATATTGATAAGCATTTTCTGAGCTAAGAATATAATTAAAATGTATCCCATGTCCTTTTGTCAAGTCATCAGCCTTTTTGTCAGACCAATGGGTAGTGGCTGCTATAGTGACAGTTTCCACACTCGACTTTTGTTGTTTCATCTGAAGAAAATAGTCACATAAACTAGGCATATCACCCCTTCGTAGAGGTAACACCCACCACGGGAGTCCATCCATGACAGACATGGGCATAGCTCCGCATACCCAGCAGTTAGATCTATTATGAAAGTCAGCGTAGGAATGTGCCCAGGAGATGAAAACGTTGTCTTGTGCTGAAACTATGGTTAATCCAAAGGAGTTGATTGTGGAGCTTCATTTTTTCTTTTTAAGGTGATCTTGGTTTCACCGAGATCAGTGGGGTCCTTTTGTATAGTCCACTCAGCATCCTCCAGGTCTGTATGGTATGTCCTCTTCACCCTGGTGTGATGGATCCAAGGAGTGACACCTGCAACTTTTAACTGCCATAGGTGTAGTTAGTACAACAGTATATGTACCTTTCCAATGTGGGGCCAAGAAGTCCTGCTTCCAGTCCTTGACCCACACTTTATCACCGGGCACAAATTCATAAATCTACTCCCCAAGGGGGAAAGACACCCATTCTTGGACAAACTTAGTTACCTGTTCTATCACTTTATCTAATTCTTCCATCCTCTGTGAAATCCCATTTCCCTCTTACGTGGCAGATTTGCCAACACGTGTCTTACTATGGGAGGGAGTCTTCCACAGACAGTTTCATAAGGAGAATAACCACGGGGTCATTCTTAATTTGAGCAAGGCCACCGGAAGTAAGTCCATCCATGAACAGTCAGTCTTTATGATCCATTTTCTTTTTTTTTTTATTTTAATTTTTTTTTTGTTTTGTTTAATGCTTTATTCCATTTCACAGTACTGTATTGGTTCTGCCATACATTGACATGAATCAGCCACAGGTGTACACGATTTCCCCATGCTAAAGCCCCCTCCCACCTCCCTTCCCTGCCCATCCCCCCCGGTTCATCCCATACACCGGCCCCAAGCATCCTGTATCCTGTATTGAACATAGACTGGTGCTTCATCTCCCATATGATTGTATACATGTTCCGTTGTCATTCTCCCAGATCTTCCCACCCTCTCCCTCTCCCTCTGAAGCCAAAAGTCCGTTCTATACCTCTGTGTCTCTTATATTGTCTCACTTTCGGGGTCATCATCACTGTCTTCTAAATTCCATATATATGTGTCAGTATACTGTATTGGTGTTTTTCTTTCTGGCTTACTTCACTCTGTATAATCTGCTCCAGTTTCATCCATCTCATTAGAACTGCGTCAAACTTATTCTTTTTGAGGGCTGAGTAATACTACATTGTGTATATGCACCACAGCTTTCTTATCCATTCATCTGCTGATTGACATGTAGGTTATTTCCATATCCTGGCTATGAAAAATTTTAATGCAAAGTTTCACCCCATGAAATTGTTTTATTCACCAAACTCTCATAAATAAAATAATGAAAAATAGTTATGAAGCATTAGATATTGTTTTAAAAGGTGAGTGGCTGAATGCTAGGTATTCAGGAATCTCCACACTGTTTTCCATAATGGCTGTACTAGTTTGCATTCCCACCAACAGTGTAAGAGGGTTCCCTTTTCTCCACATCCTCTCCAGCATTTATTGCTTGTAAATTTTTGGATCGCAGCCATTCTGACTGGTGTGAAGTGGTACCTCATTGTGGTCTTGATTTGCATTTCTCTGATAATGAGTGATGTTGAGCATCTTTTCATGTGTTTGTTAGCCATCCGTATGTCTTCTTTGGAGAAATGCCTGTTTAGATATGATCCATTTCCAAACTGTATCTTTTAGGGTTTGGTTAGTTCCTTCCACTATTCTGGAACTCGGGGCCCTATATGCTGTATGTAATTTCCATTTGACATTTGGAGGTTTACATACTTGTTGAATTAAATCGGCTACAAAAGTAGGCCCATTGTCTGATCCTATTCTGGTTGCAAACCCAAATCTGGGGATTATGTCTTGAATCAGTGAGCCACTTCATTTGCTTTTTCAGTTCAGGAGGGGAACGCCTCCACCCAACCTGAAAAGGTACGTACCACGACTAGTAAATAATGATAAAACTAGTAGGGTTTCATTTCAGGAAAGTCCACTTCTAAATGTTCAAAGGGCAGTGAAGTGAAATCGAAGTGAAATCGCTCAGTCGTGTCCGACTCTTTGCGACTCTATGGACAGTAGCCTGCACCAGGCTCCTCCATCCCTAGGATTTTCTAGGCAAGAGTACTGGAGTGGGTTGCCATTTCCTTCTTCAGAGAATCTTACTGACCCAGGAATCGAACCCAGGTCTCCCACATTGATAGACAGACGCTTTACTGTCTGAGCCACCAGGGGACAATGAAAGGCAGGGTACCCTTTAATTGTATTCCTGGAGATTTCTGCTTATGTCCGGGGGCAGCATTGACCTGTGAGCAAGCAGAACAGTTCTGGGATTCCATTTTACAAGGAAGAAAGCCGTGGTATTAAAAAATATTTCTGAATTAATTCTTCCATTTTGTCACATCCCAAGTGGGTAGCCTAGGGTACCTGATAGACACTAATGAATATCTCGGGAACTAGCAACCCGCCCTCCAGCAGTTCCCACCAGCCCTTTTTAATTTTGGTGGCCCTTTCTGTTTCAGCCACCTGATCTTGGGCCGGGGTATACTGTGGGAGAGTTGAAGTTAACTCGGGCATTCTGAAGAGCACAAAAGCCTTAACAATCCCACCCCAGTTCAGTTCAGTTCAGTTTAGTCGCTCAGTTGTGTCTGCTCTACTCCGTGAAACGTAGCATGCCAAGCTTCCCTGTCCATCACCAACTCCCGGAGTTCACTCAGACTCACGCCCATCGAGTCAGTGATGCCATCCAGCCATCTCATCCTTGGTCGTCCCCTTCTCCTCCTGCTCCCAATCCCTCCCAGCATCAGGGTCTTTTCCAATGAGTCATCTCTTCGCATGAGGTGGCCAAAGTACTGGAGTTTCAGCTTTAGCATCATTCCTTCCAAAGAATACCCTGGGTTGATCTCCTTCAGAATGGACTGGTTGGATCTCCTTGCAGTCCAAGGGACTCTGAGGAGTCTTCTCTAACACCACAGTTCAAAAGCATCGATTCTTCAGCGCTCAACGTTCTTCACAGTCCAGCTCTCACATACATACATGACTACTGGAAAAACCATAGTCTTGACTAGATGGACCTTTGTTGGCAAAGTAATTTCTCTGCTTTTCAATACGCTGTCTAGGTTGGTCACAACTTTTCTTCCAAGGAGTAAGCGTCTTTTAATTTCATGGCTGCAGTCACCATCTGCAGTGATTTTGGAGCCCCCCAAAATAAAGTTTGACACTGTTTCCACTGTTTCCCCAACTATTTCCCATGAAGTGATGGGACCAGATGCCATGATCTTCGTTTTCTGAATGTTGAGCTTTAAGCCAACTTTTTCACTCTCCTCTTTCACTTTCATCAAGAGGCTCTTCAGTTCTTCTTCACTTTCTGCCGTAAGGGTGGTATCTCCTGCATATCTGAGGTTATTGATATTTCTCCCTGCAATCCTGATTCCAGCATGTGCTTCATCCAGTCCAGCATTTCTCACGATGTATTCTGCATATAAGTTATATAAGCAGGATGACAATATACAGCCTGACGTACTCTTTTCCTGATTTGGAACCAGTCAGTTGTTCCATGTTACAAACCAGAGATCCAGGCTAAATTTGGGAACATTTCTCATGATGTACTCTGCATATAAGTTATATAAGCAGGGTGACAATATATAGCCTTGACGTACTCCTTTTCCTATTTGGAACCAGTCTGTTGTTCCATGTCCAGTTCTAACTGTTGCTTCCTGGCCTGCATACAGATTTCTCAAGAGGCAGGTCAGACGGTCTGGTATTTCCATCTCTTTCAGAATTTTCCACTGTGTATTGTGATCCACACAGTTAAAGGCTTTGGCATAGTCAATAAAGCAGAAATAGATGTTTTCTGGAACTCTCTTGCTTTTCTGATGATCCAGCAGATGTTGGCAATTTGATCCCTAGTTCCTCTGCCTTTTCTAAAACCAGCTTGAACACCTGGAAGTTCACGGTTCATGTATTGCTGAAACCTGGCTTGTAGAATTTTGAACATTTCTTTTACTAGCGTGTGAGATGAGTGCAATTGTGTAGTAGTTTGAGCATTCTTTGGCATTGCCTTTCTTTGGGATTGAAATGAAAACTGACCTTTTCTGGTCCTGTGGCTACTGCTGAGTTTTCCAAATTTGCTGGCATACTGAGTGCAGCACTTTCACAGTATCATCTTTCAGGATGTGAAATAGCTCAACTGGAATTCCAGTCCCTCCACTAGCTTTGTCATAGTGATGCTTTCTATGGCCCAACCCAGTGGCCCCAAATTCTTCAGTGGCTTATTTTGCAGCTCCATCTGCCTGTGGGTTTCCCTGTGCCTGCAGGGTGCCCTCTTTTTGATGAGCCCAGCAATATAGTATTGCTACTTTTTCAGGTTCCCATACAGCATCTAGTAGGGTCAAAATTTCTTTATTTCTGATGTCTTTTCCGTTACCTGTCAATAGCCTCTCCTTGTATAGGGCCCATGCACATTGCAAAGTAGCAAAAGCATACCTGGAGTCAGTGTAAACGTTGGTCTTCTTACCTTTTGACAACTGCAGGGCCCAAATGAGAGCCAATAATTCAGTCTGTTGAGCAGACCTGTGAAATGGCAGAGAACCAGCCTTGACGATGCTCTTTTCTGTGATTACCACATACCCCGACAGCCATTGTCCTTGTTTCACCAGGCTGGTGCCATCACTGTACAGGACCCAATGTGAGTCCAGGATTGGCTCGTCTCTCAGGTCAGGTCTGCTAGCATAAACTTCTTCCGGGATTTCTTCACAATTATGTGAGGGTCCGCCTTCCCCCACAGTAAGGCCCGACAGAGCTCTATAGTAACATGAGGGTTCTCACATAAAAGTCCCTGATATTGGGTAATCTGTTACATTGATAACCATTTGTGGGGATCCCTTTAAAGGAGAGCATTGACCTCATGGTGGACCTTTACAGTTAAATTTTGGCCCAGAGTTAGCTTGGTTGCTTCTCGGACCAGTAAGGCAACCACGGCAATTGCCCGAAAGCACCCAGACCACTCGGTGGCAATGTTGTCCAGCCGTTTTGAGAGAAAGGCCACTGGTCTATCCCATGTCCCCATAGCCTGGGTTAATACCCCCATAGCCACTTTGTCTTTTTCAGTCACATCAAGAGTGAATGGTTTAGTAAGTTCTGGCAGACCCAATGCAGATGCGATGTAACTGCCAATTTTCACTTTTCAAAGGCCTGTTGCTGCCTCTCAGTCCAATTTAGTGAATCTCCTTCTGGCCCTATTAGGAGTTCATATAATGGCTGGTCCATCTGAGAGTATCCTGGGATCCAAATTCTACAGAACCCAGTGGCTCCCCAAAATTCTCAGACCTATCGTCATGTTTTTGGTTGTGGGATTTTCAAGATTACTTCATTCCTGGATTGGTCCAACAGTCTTGTGCCCCCTCTCAGGACAAATCCCAAATATCTTACCTCCTCCTTGTAGATCTGTGCCTTTTTCCTTGAAACTCAGTAGCCCGCCTCCATCAACACTTCTAGCAAAGCCTTAGGTCCTTCCCAGCAATGTTCTTTATTATCTGCAGCCAACAGCAGTTCATCCACGTATTGTAGCAGCTAGTATCTAAACCTTTCTGGCTGGAATGAGTCCAGATCGGAAGCCAAGGCTTCCCTGAAAATGATTGGGGAATTCTTAAATCCTTGTGGGAGGCAAGTCCAAGTGAGCTGTTGTTTGGTGCTCCCTGCTGGATCTTCCTATTCAAAGACAAAAATGGGTTCAGATACTGGAGCAATGTGGATACAAAAGAATATATCTTTTAGATACAGGCAAGTATAGATCTTAGCACTCAGTGGGAAGTATAAGGGTTAGCAACAGTGCAGTGTAGAGTTATCGCTGCTTGGTTGACCAGTCTGAGGTCCTGTACAGGCCTGTAGTCCTGTCCCCCTTCCTTCTTAACTGGCAAGATTGGTGTGTTCCAGGCTGACTGGCATTCAATCATGATGCTCACCTACCGTAGCCTATTTATATGTGACAAGGTACCAACTCAGGCCTCCAGTGGTAGTGGGTACTGACGTTTCCTGACTGATGTGGCACCAGGTTTGAGTTCTCTTACCACTGGAGCTTGATGTTTGGCGAGCCCAGGCAGGGGTGGGGTGGGGTGGGGTACCTTTCGCCCAAACCTCAGAGAATTGTTGGATCAGCTCTTTCTCTGGATTGTTTAACCCATCTGGCTTCCCTTCCAAAGGATCATGTAACCTCCATTCATCTTGAGGGGTTACCAAGAGGGAGAGTAAACAGGTCGTCGAGCCCACTGGAGAGTGGGTCTTTCTTGGGAGGGAAAGGTCACTTGTGCCCCCAATTTAGATGACAAGTCTCTCCACAACAGAGGTACTGGGCATTCAGGAATATACATTTGGCGAGCCCAGGCAGGGGTGGGGTGGGGTGGGGTACCTTTCGCCCAAACCTCAGAGAATTGTTGGATCAGCTCTTTCTCTGGATTGTTTAACCCATCTGGCTTCCCTTCCAAAGGATCATGTAACCTCCATTCATCTTGAGGGGTTACCAAGAGGGAGAGTAAACAGGTCGTCGAGCCCACTGGAGAGTGGGTCTTTCTTGGGAGGGAAAGGTCACTTGTGCCCCCAATTTAGATGACAAGTCTCTCCACAACAGAGGTACTGGGCATTCAGGAATATACAGGAATTCATAAGTCACTTGATGCCCCCCACCCCAATCTTGCATTTTGGGGGTAGACAGAATGGTCTAATCAGCTTTTCCCTAGTTGCTCCTGCAGCAATGGCCTTCTCTGGGGGGCCAACTGGTTCAGTTACCACTGACATTTCTGCTCCAGTATTGACCACAAAGTCAATAATTTGGTCCTCCATTTTTAGTTTTACCATGGGCTCTTGGGGACCTTGTGTCTTTGAGCCCCAGCACCCTTATTCAGCCTCCAGTTCAACCAGCTCTAAAACAGTCAATGCCAGTTATTTTTCCCAGCTATTCTGGGAGGCATTCATTTTTCCAGTGGCTGAAGCCCAGGCATGGGCACATTGATTTGGTTGCAGGGTGATCCTGGGCTTCCTTGTAGGAGGCTTGCCAGGAAACCAAGGCTGATTTAGAGGGGTGGAGGTTTGGGGGAAGGCCCAAGGAGGGGCCTTCCCAAGGCCTCAGCCAGTAATGCTATCCTCTGATCTGCTCTCTTGTTTTCTTCTCTCCATTTTTTCTCAGCCTTCTTTTTTGCCTCCACGTCCTGTTTCCGAACACCTTATTAGCAATCTCAATTACTTGTGTGCTGGTCATGGCTAATACTCCGCCTACCTTTTGGAGCTTGCGTCTGATATCAGAGTAGGCTTGAGATACAAAGGCTGTATTTATCACAATTTGAGACCAAGCTGCCTCTGGAGCTATTGGTGTATAAAGTCTATAGGTCTTGCATAGTCTTTCATAAAACTCAGTAGGTGTTTCAGTTTCCTTTTGGACTACTTCGGTCGGTTTTGCTATATTTATAGGCTTACCGGCCCCCCTCTTGAGACCTTGTAAATAGCCGCCCTATATCTCTCAAGGTGGCCCCTTCCTGCCTCTGTTATAGTCCCAATCGGGCTTTTCATCAGGGGTGGCCAATTCTGCCCACCGCTTTGGGTTTACGGTACACTCGGGGCCCACTTCTTGTAGCCATTTTCTAGCCTCAGTATGGGTCCTGTGTCTTTCTTCAGTGCTGAAGAAGGAAACTAGCAGCTGGATTATATCGACCGACGTAAGATTGTAGGTTCGAAAAATAGTCTCCATCAGCCTGATCATGCCTTGTGGCTCCTCCGAGTACGGTGGAGTGAGTTTCTGCCAATTTAGTAGGTCCACAGAGGAAAATGGTTGGTAATAGTAGGTTCGGGGAGGCTGGTGGTAGTGTCTGTCTGCTCCCTGAACCGGAGCTGTTGAACCTGCTGTAGCTCTGCGAGGCATTTGTTTACCCCGGCTCCTTGGCGGAGCGCAGCCTCTGTCGAATTCCTCTGTCTCCTTCCCCCTTTCCGTCAGTACTCATCGGGAGAGGCGGATACTGCTTAGGAGGTTCGGCTGACGCTGAGTCCTGTGGCTGTTGACTAGAGGTTCCTACCGCCGGGATTGGAGCCTGCCGAGATGGCGGCTCTACGATCTCCCGGGGAGTAGGCGGGGGAGCAGCTGGTGGAGCCCCAGCAGGCCCTGGATCGGTGGTCATTAAGGCGGCCTCCGGTCCTGGTGGAGCATTAGGTGGCCGGCGCGTCATCCAGTGTGGGAGAGGGGCAAATCGCTCCCGTCCGGATCCTGCAGAATTTCTTTTTTGTCATCAGTCGATTTTTGTGCCGTTAATGTTTTCCTTCTCTCTTTTTGAACGCGGAGTCTTGCCCAAGCGGGAGGATCTCGAGCCAGCCACAGCCGTGAATCAATGTATGGGTATTGATCCGGCTGCTCCGGCGTTCCTGTGATTACTAGAGACTGCTTTCATTAAGTCCATGGTGCCCTCTGGTGGCCATCCTACTCCCATAGAGGGCCATTCAACCTCACAGAATGTGCGGAATCGGTTAGGCGTCATGTTCACCCCATAGTCTTCTTCAAATCCCTTCTTAAAATTCTTAATCATGCACTTCAATACAGTTGCCTTGGATTAACTTCCTCCCGTCTAGCTTACATTCTCGGACCTTCTTCTTCCTTCCCTTTTCGTTCTGTCCACGAAGTTCTCGGTATCCTAAGTACTTCGTGATATTTCCACTCAGTGAAAGACTTAAGTTGCCATTCCTCCTCCTTCTTAATTGGGGTGAGGAGAGGCTTCCTGCCAGAAGGGGGATCGCCGAGTCTTCACCTGCAGGTCCGCACGGCTGAACCAGAACACCAAGTGGTCCAAGACTATTTCTCCTCTCACTTTGAAAGTCCGTTCTGCCTTGGTGGGCTTGATTGGGTGCGGATGAAAACATAGATAGATTAAATATCCCACGTGCCAGACCGTCTCCGGAAAGGTCAATTTGTATTCACTCGCATCTCTTCCTCCTTTTAGCCTGACAACCCTGAGGGGATGAAGAATTCCACAGCAGATGGGACACCTTCTCGGGGAGGGCAGAATACAAGCACACAGAGACCAAGTTTCTTCCTCCCAAAGCCCTCTCGCAATCGCCTGATAATAATTTACCCCAAGACGACGCGGACACCACCTCCTTTGTGACTTTGACGGTCAGTGTGTCCCCTCTATGGGGTGGCTAAGAGTCGACCCGACTGAGCGACTTCACTTTCACTTTTCAGTTTCATGCACTGGAGAAGGAAATGGCAACTTACTCCAGTGTTCTTGCCTGGAGAATCCCAGGGACGGGGGAGCCTGGTGGGCTGCCGTCTATGGGGTCGCACAGAGTCGGACACGACTGACGCGACTTAGCAGCAGCAGTGTGTCCCCTATTCCCTCCCAGGGGGTTGATCGGGCCCCCTCTTCCAACCCGCAGGGTGGGAATCTCCTTACCTGAGCGCTTAACTCCCCTGCCGCAGTCCACTACCCACTAACGTGAAAGATCCCGGCGTGGAAAAGTGGAATCTTTTCAGAAGGCTAGGCACCTTCCCCCCATCTAGAAGATCCGAGCCGTGAAGCCTCGGAGTAGTCCCAAATGGGACTTGTCTCTCACAGTGAGGAGTTTCCCGGCCAATGCACGAAATGTAGCCAAACGCTCCGGGAAGCAAATTCACTCAGGATAGCGTGAATAGTGGATTGCAGTTGATTACACCCACAGGTCCGAGGCAGAGTTTACTCTTTAGCCAGGGACCCCGACCGATTTTTGTGACAACTTATTATGCCCAAAGTATACGTGCCCAAGCCCACATACCCAAACTCTTTAAAACTGGCTCTGGACAAGAGCCGGTTAGTAAGAGATACACTCAGGTTTTAGCCATAAATTCACATTCTAAAGCTATCTGGACATACAGTTTAGCCCACAGCAATAAATATTATTAAGATTACAGATAGTGATTGATTAGATAGGGGACATTGCATTCCTTCTGGCTCGGGGAGGCCTAGGTACGGTGTTTGCCTGGTCTGGGTTTTCGTCCGCCCGGGAGGCCTGTTCGTGTGCTGGTATTTTATCTCCATGGCCTCCCAGATATACAGTCCAAAAGTTCGCCGAGGGTGTAAGATGGAGTTCCTTTCTTTAAAAATGGAGTCAGTCCAGTCAGAGCAACCTGCTTCTTTCCTCTTTCACCTGCATGAGCTGAACAACCGCTAGAACGGACTCAGCCCTGGCAGTTCCCAACTATGGCGAGGCCTTGAAAGCGGTCCCTTCATCAAACTAGAAGCCGCTTTCTGGACTCGCTCCCCTCATCTTGAGGCAGGAGGACTTGTCCGTTTGTACGCGCTATACCCGTGCCTTAAGGCGCCAAGGTTCCTCCGATCCACATCTGCTTTGGGGTCGACTGCAAGGTGCCGAGCTCTGGAATGCGTACAAATACTCGGGCCGGCTTCCTGGTAGGGGCTGTGGACGAGTTTGTGGCTCAAGATTTCCCAACCCGGTGGAACCAGGAAGCCAAGAAAGCCAGAGGATGGAAGCAGTAGCAGATCTACCCAGTCATAATCCGAGATGACAGTCGTTGCTGAACAGGACTCCAAGTATATTTTCTAAAGTTAACTCGCCACGTGCTCTTTGATGGAGTGGTTCTAAAGACTAATAAACTGTATTTCTCTAGTTCTCATATGCCTGTTTCATTCATTTATGGACGATAACTTTCTGTCAGTTGCCTCCTACTTTTTTGGAATGGGGAGAGAAACAAACTAGGTTTCACTTTTAGCTCTTAACACCGAAGTCTTCAAAATACTGAGCCACAAAGAAATGAGAAAACTTTGGGGCATTGACTAAAAGAATCAGGGAGGTGAGTCTTGTGCAGGAGTAGATGATGTCAGTTGCTACTGTGATGGCCACAATGGTAAATTATGCTGTGTTCTTTACCTTGGGTGTATTTGAAATTGTCATTGATCGAATGTTTATTCACATAAGTCTCAACAGAGAGCTCTAAAGGGCCTTTGAACCTTTAGGAAAAATGAAAACATTGTGATAGGGTGACCTACCCCTTTGCCATAACCCCTTCTCAATTCCTTGAAAAATCAGTTCCTGGAGATTCTTTAGCGACCCAGATTGAAAAAAAAAAATCTTTTTTGACAGCTTCCTGTGCCTACCTCAGGTTCACTTGTTTATTTATCTGTCTGTTTCTACAAGGTCATCGTGTTTAGGGTTGCAATGCTGCTAAATCACTTCAGTCGTGTCCGACTCTGTGCGACCCCAAGCCCACCAGGCTCCTCCAGCCTTGGGATTCTCCAGGCGAGAGCACTGGAGTGGGTTGCCATTTCCTTTTCCAATGCATGAAAGTGAAAAGTGAAAGCAAAGTCGCGTCTGACACCCAGCGACCCCATGGACGGAGGAGCCTGGAAGGCAAGGATTTTCCAGGCAAGATTACTGGAGTCACCGCCATTGCCTTCTCCCTTAGGCTTGCAATGGTTTTTTTCCCCCTAAAATGAGGCCTCCTTCGAGCCGGATTCGAACCAGCGACCTAAGGATAACCACGAGTTAAGTTCCTACAGTCCTCCGCTCTACCAACTGAGCTATCGAAGGAGTTGTGAATACAACTCTTAGAATACTTTAAATATTCTTTGCCTGAGTATTGTAATTTTGACTGTTTATTTCAAAAATAGAGACAAACATGAAAGGTGCTAGAAATAGTCTAAAATTAATATGGGTAGTAATATTAGAAGTGTATTTAAAAAATTAATTACCTTGAACATTAAAGAGCTGTGCTTTGATACTCCTGTTCTTTCTGCTTTAGCTCCTCCTCTTTCAGTTAAAAGTGAGCATGAGTGATAAGGTTTTCCTAAATGGGTAGGAGAGGGACTTGTTCTCTTGATGCAGAGTTACTATCCAATTCATTCATTTGAGGAGGGAAAGATCTTTGTCTATTGACCTGGTTCGGCCTGTAATTTTCAAAAACTATCCTCCTTCGAGCCGGACTCGAACCAGCGACCTAAGGATGACCACAAGCTTAGTATCTACAGTCCTCCGCTCTACCAACTGAGCTATCGAAGGATCACGTCTAAGTCCTCTTTCAGACTCCCTTTTCAAATGTCTATCTAGATGATTTCTGCTTTGATAATGTTCATTCATTTTTTTAAGTATAATTAATTTTAAGCAGTCTTTTTAAAGACTGAATAGGTCCTATGTCATGATCTGGGTAGTTGCTTTCACGGATTTAATACATATCTAAAATCCATTGGGTTGTACATCTAGGACGTTAGGATATTGTTCTATGTATATCTTAAAAATTCTACCTGAAACCCATGTCCTCCTCCGTAAGTATTATATACGTAGGATGAATTTCTTGCATTACGCCCGATTTCCTGCTGTCCCCTCTAATTACCATTTCCTTTTTCTCTAGGGAAAAATGTCTAGCTTTGCTCAATAAATAATAAAATTACTGAAAAAACAAACAATTAGGTTGAAGAGGATACCTAAGTTGTGAGCAGAGAAATATCTGGTGCATTTTCGTATCATTGTGATTCTCTTTCTGAAAATCTAATGGAAAATTGTGTGTGTTCATAGCTCTAATGATGAAATATAAGGAGTGTCAATCTTTTTAGTTGGATAAATAATTTGGGTGGTTCATATTATATTGAATGATTACTGTGGTGCAATTAAAGTGAAAACAAAACACCTATAAAATTTAAATGCAAATATAAATAAATTTTTTCCAGAGAAAATGGTCAAACACTGAGGTTCAACAGAGATTGCCTTAGACTTGTGCCTAAAGCAGAAATAGACATAAATAGGGAATACACTAAGTTATCTGGAGAGAAAAGGCTTTCTTTGGAAATACACTTAGGAAACTATATTTTATAAGTGTCTGTGCTTTTATACAAATTTATGCAAAACTATATTATTTCTACAAAATGACATTATTGAAAAATATTCCCAAATTTTCCATAAATGGCAATTGCCAATGCTCTCTATTTAGGAATATTGAGAGACGTAGTCAATATTGAACTCAGTAATTAAATCTCTTTCCATGAAAAATTAAGAAAATATCTAACAGCTCTCAGTGTTCCTGACCTAACAGAGAATTACCAGCTGGAGAGGAGAGATCGTAGAAAGTGAAGTTTCTCATTCATTGTCTAGTATCCTATCCATGCTTCAGATACAAGGTGGAAATAGCAAATATGCCAAGTGTGAAAAATTCAGCATGGTACTGGATTCAATTGCTGCTTCAGAATTGTTGTGTCTTTTGGGATGCAGAAATCTTAGGCGGGTGATAACTTAGAGGCACAGGAAGCTCCCAGGAAGAAAACTAAAAAGACAAGTCCACCTTGTCTTTTCCTCCTCCAGCCTTGCATTCTCCCTCTAGCTTCCTTTTTGACAAAGGAAGGGGACTACAGAGGATGAGATGGTTGGATGGCATCATCAACTGGATGGACATAATTTTGAGCAAGCTCAGAGAGTTGGTGATGGACAGGGAACCTTGGTGTGCTTCAGTTTTTGGGGTCACAGAGTCAGACATGACTGAGTGATTGAACGGAATATATAGCCTAGTAGTAAGTCAGCAGTATGGTTTATAGAGTCCTACCTCCTTTATCACAAGGCAGATTAAAGGATGAGTGTCTTAGTCTGCACCAGTTGCTATGACAAAATACCATAGACTGCGTGGTTTAAATATCAGAAATTAATTTTCTCACAGTTCTGGAGGCTGGGATGTCTGAGATCAAGATGACAACCATTCAGTTCCAGGTGAGAGCTCTCTTCCTGATTTGACAGAGAGAACTCTGACGTCTCCGATTATGAGAATAGTAATCCTACAGGATCAGGGCCCCACTCTAACTACTACATTAACCATAATCACTTTCTAATTCAAGTACAGTCACACTTGGATGTGGGAAGAACATAGTTCAGTCCAGAGCAGTGACCTTAGAGTTCAGTCAATAGTTTAACAACTGGTAAAATGTCTGTGTGAATTTTAAGACAGTATTCTTGATCTTCATTTTACTTCTAACGGAAGCTAAGAGGCTCAAATTTTAATACTTAATCCAATGCTATTGGAAACTAGAACTCCTAGCTCATGGTTGAAATCCCCAAGTTGGTCCCAGTTCATAATCAGTCATCCCAAAGCTCAATCCATGGATCTGAATTGTGGAATTAGGCCACTTTTTTCACACCAGTTCCACACTTGCACTCCTAATATAATCATGGAAAATAAATGTTAAAAAAAAATGAGTGGAGGCCAAACTGACTTTTGTACCTGGGTAAATTCTATCCAAGGAAGAATAAAGTGAGAACATGTAGATGGAGACAAGGCAAGGCTGACCTTGAGCTGAGTTTTGAGATAAACGGTGGCTTTCTACATATACTTGGAATATCTGAGTTTTGAACTCTATTGTCTCAAATGGAGTGGATACAGGAAGGTGGAGGACTTTTACCCACAGAAAGTTATTCACTTTTTTTTTTTTTGTCAGCCCTGATTGCACTAAAAAAGAAAAGAGAAGCACAAGCATTTAAGAGGATTAAGAGGGTTCCGGAAAGGCCTGCACATCATGCCTACACAACATAGGAACATAGAGTCACTTTCTTCAGTAAAATGCTCCATCTTCTCCATTTTAATTTTATCACCTTGACTCAATTTCATTGAGACTAGAAAATAATATTAAGCAACAAGAACAAAAAGTTTCTAATGATGGAATTTCAGACAAAGAAGTAGTTGATGTTTAGATGTTGGAGGAGGATCTTCAAATTACTTTACTGCAAGTGATGGTCCTCGAAATGCCCAAGAGTTCTCTCTTCAGAACTAACTCTGTACAGTACCTAGCACCTAATACAGTAGTTGGTACCTGGTACTCCACAGATCCAGAATAAAAAGTGGCACCTACTACTTTTGCTTTGTTTTGCAGAGAATCCAGATCTAAGCATGTAACCATGATTATATTCTCTTCTCTTATTAATATTTACCTTAGAAAAATAACTTGTACACCCTTGATCGAAATCGAAGTTAGAATGAAGGGAGGAATTTACTGGGACGCACATCCCCTCGTGACTTTGTGTCCACCGACGGAAATTTTTTTTAAAGCCAGACGGAAAGCAGATCTTAGGGGACATTTGTACGAACTCTGAAGAATCTGTTTCTGGGGCTAGCAGAGTCAACCGGTGGAAAACTTAGGAGTGAGGGAATTGGAAGGAACTGTTGGGATGGCCAAAAGCCGAGTCTCATTGATAGGTTAAGAAACTTGAATTGCCCTTCTGAATGCACCTGCAATTTCCTCCTTGTCCCCGGTTTCCGTAGATATGATTCCGGTGTGAAACTCTTGTGCAATATCGAACACAGGTACAAATGGCAGTGGCCACGAGTTCTGAATTACTTTCAGATATTAAAATGAGAAAGGAAGACAGGTTTACCCACCTAAGTGGGGAATTAGCTCAAATGGTAGAGCGCTCGCTTAGCATGCGAGAGGTAGTGGGATCGACGCCCGCATTCTCCAGCTTTATGTTCCACCTACGCTTTGGGCTTCCCATGCTTCTATAAATAATAAACACCTTGCTTAAGCATTACCACTTAAAGACTCAATTCAGTAATATTGATGATCTCACCTTTGTCTTCAGTGATAGGGTAGGCAAGGTGGGATTCTTTAGGTTTTCTCTACGTTTTTGAAGATTGTCTCTACCAGGTGAATTTACACATCTACATTCCAGTTGTTTATACGTGAATGTTATATTTTTATTCTCAGAATCAATCTCCCACATGTCTGACCTTTTGAAGGTAACCTCAGATTCGTACAACTGAAAACAAATGATTTCCAGAACCTTTTTTTAAAATTTGGGAGGTAATTGCTTTATGTACTTTTTAACACGATTGTGACGAGCTAAAGAATATGTAGGTATGTTTGAAGTTTGGGCTTTTTTTTTTTAATTGACTCTTCCTCTTCTGAAGTCATCTGGCTTTCTCCGGAGTTGGTGGGGCTGCTGCTGGGGCATTAATACTGGAATCTTGCAGAATATGGCCTAATTATGGGAGGAAAGGGCTTCCAGGTGGCGCTAGTGGTAAAGAATCTACCTGCCAGTGCAGGAGACTAAGAGGCGCGTGTTCGATCCCTGGGTTGGGAAGATCCCCTGGAGGAGAGCACGCAATCCACTCCCTTATTCTTGCCTGAAGAATCCTCTGGATAGAAAAGCCTAGAGAGCTACAGTCCATAGGTTTGCAAAGAGTCGGACACTACTGAAATGAGTAAGGAGGCAAGCACAGCATAGGAGAGAAATCGCAGTGGAGAACTTGTTTGAATTGGAGGCTCTGATGCCTTGGTGAGAAAATCCAGGACAATCTAACAAGCTGTGCATCCAAGGTCCATGTTATTTTTGAAAAGAAAATTGGACCATTTTTCTTATTTACTCTTTTGCCCTCAATTCGCTTTCAAAGAGCAGGGATAGTACCAGTTCTAGTCGTTAATACTGGTAGTTGCCAATGTGTTATAGGCAGGTCTCTCAAATCTAGTTCATTAAGCCTGGACTTCTGTGTCCTTCATTAACTCCTTGGTTCATTTATCAAAGTTTGAGAATTGCTTACTTAAAGAATAAAAGTTCTGAAGCATGGGAAGGAACATGCAGAAGTGTCAGACACATAATCCTCAGACAACTCTTCCTTACTTAATATTTTTTATAGTTGGAAACTCTTCCGTAGGTATTCGAAATCACATTTTTCAGACGGGGTAAAAGTGTGGTTAACATATTTTAATGAAATTGGCGTAAAATTAACAATTATTTTTATTGTTAAGAGAGCTTTAGCTCATGCTCAAGTTGAGTAAAAATTCTATCAATTTTCCCCTTGTCTATTAATTTTCTAAAAACTTCTATTCTGCAGTGGTTCTCAAATCTTGCAACACGTTCAAATTATATGGGAGCTTTTAAAACTACCAATGTCTAGGCCCACTGATTTTTTTTTTTAATTGACTCTTCCTCTTCTGAAGTCATCTGGCTTTCTCCGGAGTTGGTGGGGCTGCTGCTGGGGCATTAATACTGGAATCTTGCAGAATATGGCCTAATTATGGGAGGAAAGGGCTTCCAGGTGGCGCTAGTGGTAAAGAATCTACCTGCCAGTGCAGGAGACTAAGAGGCGCGTGTTCGATCCCTGGGTTGGGAAGATCCCCTGGAGGAGAGCACGCAATCCACTCCCTTATTCTTGCCTGAAGAATCCTCTGGATAGAAAAGCCTAGAGAGCTACAGTCCATAGGTTTGCAAAGAGTCGGACACTACTGAAATGAGTAAGGAGGCAAGCACAGCATAGGAGAGAAATCGCAGTGGAGAACTTGTTTGAATTGGAGGCTCTGATGCCTTGGTGAGAAAATCCAGGACAATCTAACAAGCTGTGCATCCAAGGTCCATGTTATTTTTGAAAAGAAAATTGGACCATTTTTCTTATTTACTCTTTTGCCCTCAATTCGCTTTCAAAGAGCAGGGATAGTACCAGTTCTAGTCGTTAATACTGGTAGTTGCCAATGTGTTATAGGCAGGTCTCTCAAATCTAGTTCATTAAGCCTGGACTTCTGTGTCCTTCATTAACTCCTTGGTTCATTTATCAAAGTTTGAGAATTGCTTACTTAAAGAATAAAAGTTCTGAAGCATGGGAAGGAACATGCAGAAGTGTCAGACACATAATCCTCAGACAACTCTTCCTTACTTAATATTTTTTATAGTTGGAAACTCTTCCGTAGGTATTCGAAATCACATTTTTCAGACGGGGTAAAAGTGTGGTTAACATATTTTAATGAAATTGGCGTAAAATTAACAATTATTTTTATTGTTAAGAGAGCTTTAGCTCATGCTCAAGTTGAGTAAAAATTCTATCAATTTTCCCCTTGTCTATTAATTTTCTAAAAACTTCTATTCTGCAGTGGTTCTCAAATCTTGCAACACGTTCAAATTATATGGGAGCTTTTAAAACTACCAATGTCTAGGTCCCACTGCCAAAGTGGCACGAGTATGCTGCTAAGTCACTTCAGTCGTGTCCGACTCTGTGCGACCCCATAGACGGCAGCCCACCAGGCTCCCCCGTCCCTGGGATTCTCCAGGCAAGAACACTGGAGTGGGCTGCCGTTTCTTTCTCCAATGCATGAAAGTGAAAGTGAAGTCGCTCAGTCGTATCCGACTCTTAGCGACCCCATGGACTGCAGCCTACAAGGCTCCTCCATCCATGGGATTTTCCAGGCAAGAATACTGGAGTGGGATGCCATTGCCTTTCCCGGGCGCAAGTATAGGCGCTTTGTAAAATATTCCCAGGTGATTCCGACATCCACCCACGTTTCCCAGCCAGTAATGAGAATCACCTTTCTTTGCATAACTAAACCTAGAAGGGGAGGTAGGTGGCTGCCAGTAGTAGAGCATCCACCGGGGAAGAATAGAGCAAGTGCCAGGAGTTGGTGATGGACAGGGAAGCCTGGTTTGCCACAGTCCAAGGGGTCGCAGAGTTGGACACAACTGAGCGATTGAACTGAGGACTACAGTAACACCAGGGGGCGCTCGTGCTCCATCAGTTACTAACCATTGGTGAGCGTTGTTTCAGCAGGCCGCCCCCTCCCCCCGGATCCAACCTGCCTGGGTCTTCGGATCCCCAGGAGTGTGGCGAAGACTTAACCCTGGATTCCTTGATTCCTGGGTCGAGAAGACCCCCTGGAGAAGGAAATGGCAACTCACTCCAGCATTCTTGTCTAGGAAATCCCGTGGACAGAGGAGCCTGGCGGTCCACAGTCCCTGGGGTCCGCAAGAGTAGGACGTGACTTAGAGACTAGACCACCACCTTTGCTGAAAACGGGCCCAACTCTGATCCTCTGGTCGGAGTTCCGGACTTTTCTGCGGCACCGGCCCTTAATGAACTATGGTGCCGAAGTGCGATCGTGCGTGTTAGAAATTGTTACGGAGAACAGTAGTTTAAAGAAACATATCCCGTGCATACAGTTGAGTCTTCAACACATGCAAGCAAGTATTTATATAACTGACAAAGGCCTTAAGGTGGGCGATTTAATTTAAAACCACACAAAACGTGAACTCCTTCGAGCCGGATTCGAACCAGCGACCTAAGGATGTCTAGGACTAATTCTCCACTACAGTCCTCCGCTCTACCAACTGAGCTATCGAAGGAATTACGTTCTGTAGCTAACCCGCAGAGGATGCCATCGCTGCATAAGGCTACGAGACCATTGCCGTTTGTTTTGTTCACCCATGCTGTTGATAAATACGCTCTGGTCGCCTCCACGTTTTCTTTCTTTTTAAAAATAACCTAGCACTCCTTCACAGGGCGACTGCCCCGGGCCAAGGTGAAAACGATAGCACCCACTGGTTTGCAAAAAGAAAATAAAACAACAATGCATGAGGAACTAACAAAAATTAAGCAAGGATTGTCTTTTACTGTGATGAATGAATTTAAATAATCAGTCTTAGAATTTGAAGTACTATAATCTGCAATTTTAACAGATAATTAATAGAAGGAGGAGGAGGAAGAAAACAAGTACCGGGTTAAATTCTTCAAGCCACACTAAGACTTCTTTAATTGACATTAGTCCCTGTAGATAAACCAGACTATCATACTAATTCTAAACTCAGAAAACAATCTGTCCATGGGGAGCTAAAATAATATTTTAAAGCTAACTCAAAGTAGAAAGTAGTCATTCAAATACTAGTTAATTTTGCAAAGTCTAGTCTAGTCTAATTGTCTGTGGCAGTCTGAACCTCAAAATGGCTATTACTCTCTCCTAAATAAAATCCACTTGAGGTGGCAACAGACATGATGAATTTGCTTTGGTCTCTACGTTCCTCTAAAGATCTTTACATTGTCATACTGTTAGGGGAAGCACACTACTTAAAACCGCCCACCCTGGCCAGGCACCATAGTAACAATTTGCATGAGTCGTTTTATGACAGGAGGTTCTGATAAAGAACACAACTAATAAGCCTCCACCAACCAGAAGAGTTCGGGAAAGGTCAAAAGGAGACACCACCTATCCGACCACCTCCCGGAACCCACCTCTCTGGCATGCTGAACACTGCGTGCACCACTCGGAAGGACTCTGAGACAACCCGGAAACTAATCCCATCACCATAAAACCCCATGTGACAGAGCAGTTCTCCTGGATTCCCTTACCCTCCTGCTCTGCGCCCAGGCGCCCTTTCCCAATAAAATCTCTTGCTTTGTCAGCACATGTGTCTCCCCGGACAATTCATTTCCGAGTGTTAGACAAGAGCCCAATTTCGGACCCTGTCCCCCTTTCTGCAACAAACAGCCCAATTTTGGGGCCTGGAAGGGGTCTCCCTTCCTGCAACAATACGGTGGAACCATACAAATTGGACAAACGAACCCCCTGTGCAAGTAAAACATTGCGACTAGCGTTCACTCTTCCATGACACAAATATTTGCTTTTTGTTTGTCTGTTTCTGAATAGGTGTTCAATTCAGTTCAGTTCAGTTCAGTCGCTCAGTTGTGTCCAACTCTTTGCGACCCCATGAATCACAGCACACCAGGCCTCCCTGTCCATCGCCAACCCCCTGAGTTCACTCAGACTCCATCGTTTCACTGATGCCATCCAGCCATCTCATCCTCGGTTGTCCCCTTCTCCTGCCCCCAATCCCTCCCAGCATCAGAGTCTTTTCCAATGAGTCAACTCTTCGCATGAGGTGGCCAAAGTACCGGAGTTTCAGCTTTAGCATCATTCCTTCCAAGGAATCCCAGGGCTGATCTCTTTCAGAATGGACTGGTTGGATCTCCTTGAAGTCCAAGGGACTCTCAAAGAGTCTTCTCCAACACCACAGTTTAAAAGCATCAATTCTTCAGTGCTCAGTCTTCTTCCCAGTCCAACTCTCACATCCATACATGACTACTGGAAAAACCATAGCCTTGACTAAACGGACCTTAGTCGGCAAAGTAATGTCTCTGCTTTTGAATATATTATCTAGGTTGGTCATAACTTTTCTTCCAAAAAGTAAGCATCTTTTAATTTCATGGCTGCAATCACCATCTGCAGTGATTTTGGAGCCTCCCAAAATAAAGTCTGACACTGTTTCTCCATCTATTTGCCATGAAGTGATGGGACCAGATGCCTTGATCTTTGTTTTCTGAATGTTGAGCTTTAAACCAACTTTTTCACTCTCCTCTTTCACTTTCATCAAGAGGCTTTTTAGTTCCTTTTCACTTTCTGCCATAAGGGTGGTGTCATCTGCATATCTGAGGTTATTGATATTTCACCCAGCAATCTTGATTCCAGTTTGTGTTTCTTCCAGTCCAGCGTTTCTCATGATATACTCTGCATATAACTTAAATAAGCAGAGTGACATTATACAGCCTTGACACACTCCTTTTCCTATTTGGAACCAGTCTGTTGTTCCATGTCCAGTTCTAACTGTTGCTTCCTGACCTGCATATAGATTTTTCAGGAGGTAGGTCAGGTGGTCTGGTATTCCCATCTCCCTCAGATTTTTCCACAGTTTATTGTGATCCACACAGTTAAAGGCTTTGGCATAGTCAATAAAGCAGGAATAGATTTTTTCTGGAACGCTCTTGCTTTTTCCGTGACCCAGCAGATGTTGGCAATTTGATCTCTGGTTCCTCTGCCTTTTCTAAAACCAGCTTGAACATTGGGAAGTTCACAGTTTAGGTATTGCTGAAGCCTAGCTTGGAGAATTTTGAGCATTACTTTACTAGCATGTGAGATGAGTGCAATTGTGTGGTAGTTTGAGCATTCTTTGGCATTGCCTTTCTTTGGGACTGGAATGAGAACTGACCTTTTCCAGTCTTGTGGCCACTGCTGAGTTTTCCAAATTTGCTGGCATATTGAGTGCAGCACTTTCACA
>SJYC01107079.1:0-28930 GCA_006408675.1 Madoqua kirkii | reverse complement strand
TTTGTGTTTCTTCCAGTCCAGCGTTTCTCATGATATACTCTGCATATAACTTAAATAAGCAGAGTGACATTATACAGCCTTGACACACTCCTTTTCCTATTTGGAACCAGTCTGTTGTTCCATGTCCAGTTCTAACTGTTGCTTCCTGACCTGCATATAGATTTTTCAGGAGGTAGGTCAGGTGGTCTGGTATTCCCATCTCCCTCAGATTTTTCCACAGTTTATTGTGATCCACACAGTTAAAGGCTTTGGCATAGTCAATAAAGCAGGAATAGATTTTTTCTGGAACGCTCTTGCTTTTTCCGTGACCCAGCAGATGTTGGCAATTTGATCTCTGGTTCCTCTGCCTTTTCTAAAACCAGCTTGAACATTGGGAAGTTCACAGTTTAGGTATTGCTGAAGCCTAGCTTGGAGAATTTTGAGCATTACTTTACTAGCATGTGAGATGAGTGCAATTGTGTGGTAGTTTGAGCATTCTTTGGCATTGCCTTTCTTTGGGACTGGAATGAGAACTGACCTTTTCCAGTCTTGTGGCCACTGCTGAGTTTTCCAAATTTGCTGGCATATTGAGTGCAGCACTTTCACATCATCATCTTTCAGGATTTGAAACAGCTCAACTGGAATTCCATCACCTCCACTAGCTATGTTCATAGTGATGCTTTCTAAGGCCCACTTGACTTCACATTCCAGGATGTCTGGCTCTAGATGAGTGATCACATCATCGTGATTATCCGGGTCATGAAGATCTTTTTTGTACAGTTCTTCTGTGTATTCTTGCCACCTCTTCTTAATATCTTCTGCTTCTGTTAGGTCCATACCATTTATGTCCTTTATCGAGCCCATCTTTGCATGAAATGTTCCCTTAGTATGTCTAATTATCTTGAAGAGATCTCTAGTCTTTCCCATTCTGTTGTTTTCCTCTATTTCTTTGCATTGATCGCTGAAGAAGGCTTTCTTATCTCTTCTTGCTATTCTTTGGAACTCTGCATTCAGATGTTTATATTTTTCCTTTTATCCTTTGCTTTTCGCTTCTCTTCTTTTCACAGCTATTTGTAAGGCCTCCGCAGACAGCCATTTTGCTTTTTTGCATTTCTTTTCCATGGGGATGGTCTTGATCCCTGTCTCCTGTACAATGTCACAAACCTCATTCCATAGTTCATCAGATACTCTATCTATCAGATCTAGGCCCTTAAATCTATTTCTCACTTCTATTGTATAATCATAAGGAATTTGATTTAGGTCATACCTGAATGGTCTAGGTATTAGGGAAATTTAAATAGAGGCAGTCTTACTCAAGCTTCAGAAGCAGGAGAGCAGGATAGCAGGCCTCTGAATAGTTTCTAACCTGCCTGGACTTTGCCGGGATTCCGAGCCTGCCTGCAAGCATAGTATGTCAGGGAACACGATAGATAAGAAAGGGAGCAGGTCTTGAAATCCTTGAGCCCCTGGAGGTCTGGCCAGCTGTGCCTGGAGTTTAACCTATGACTGGCAAGATAAAACAAAAAGCATTGTAATAATGTAAAAGTAAAACCTGAGCTGCTTTTTTTCAGCCTGGGATTACAAGTTCAGTTCAGTTCTGTCGCTCAGTCGTGTTCGACTTTTTATGACCCCATGGACTGCAGCCCAGGAGACACCGGAAGACCCCGGAAGACGGAAGACACCAGGCTTCCCTGTCAATCACCAACTCCCAGAGCTTGCTCAAACTCATGTCCATCGAATAGGTGATGCCATCCAACCCATCTCATCTTCTGTCGTCCCCTTCTCCTCCCGCCCTCTATCTTTCCCAGCACCAAGGTTTTCTCCAAATGTTAGGTAGTTAGAATAGGAAAAAGGAGTCCAAAATGGTGGTGGCTAGAAGACAAAGGAAAAATCCTGCAAAAATGAAACAAAGAAAATCTGTGGACTGGAGAGAGAACCTCTGGTGAAACAAACAGCCCTCTTGGCTAGCCTAATTTACACAGGGCAGGCTCAGGGGGAAGGAGACAAAAATTATAAAAAGAGGAAGCCAAGACGCATTGAGGTTTCTCCTTTGGGGTAGGCCCGCTGTCACGCCTCAAGAATGTATTGTAATTTGCTCCCCAAATAAAACTTAGTTGTAACTGAGCTGAAACACTGGTCCACCCTGTCAAATCTTTGTTGCCTTCGAGACAGAACCAAGGAAATTACACACTACCCTGACACAATGAGTCAGTCTTTCGCATCAGGTGGCTTCAACTTCAACTTCAGCATCAGTCCTTCCAATAAATATTCAGGACTGATTTCCTTTAGGATGGACTAGTAGTTTCTCCTTGCTGTCCAAGGGACTCTTAAGAGTCTTCTCCAACACTATAGTTTAAAAGCATCAATTCTTCCATGCTCAGCTTTCTTTTTGGCCTAGCTCTCATATCCATACATGACTACTGGAAAAACGTGGCTTTGACTAGCTGGACCTTTGTTGGTAAGTGGGAGCCTCCAAAGCTGCTATTTGAAGTCTCACGGGTGAGACAGACGCATCGCCTGGGACACTTTCCCAACTGGACTCCAGATTGCTGTCATTTGGGACTTCCCAGTGCTGTCCAAGTGTGGATGTAGGTCGCCCCCTTTTGATGATATATATGCTGTTACTTCTCTCTATTGTTTCTATTTCTTTTAAGAATTAAGTCAAATGATCTCTCTTATAAATTCAAATTGTTTATTGGTGTGTAACAAATGGTTTGTTTTGTTAGCTAATCCTTCTAACCTAAAGCGAAAGTAAAACTTTCCACAAAACATTTAAAAGCAAGTTGCTAATCACTTAACCTGGTCATTTACTCCCTCAAGTCTTCATAAAACTGACACATTTGTTTTGAGAGGGGCTAGTCTGAATGGTTTAAATATGAAATTTTATCTCCTCCCCAGCACCAACTGACTGAATAAGCTATCCTATTTTATATACAAAGTATATACAAAAGTATATACAAAAAGTATCCATTCCTTCCTTCCTTTTCTACTACTAGGCATTACAATACAGAAGATTTAGGCAGTTAAAACAGGCCTTAAGGAGCTTTCAAGAAAGAACAAGTAGTAGATTTGAGAGATTCTGAGGATCTCTCATAACGAGAGATTCTCAAGTTATGTGAATAACTTGAATTTTTGTAGGTTAAGAATCACATCTGGTTCTTCCATATGTCGACTTAGAAAAAATGCACATGAGAGTTTCGAGTTGTTTTATTTGGCACAAAATGAGGATTGCAGCCTGAGATAGCGCTGAGAAACTGCTCCAAAGAGTTAGGGGAGAAGGTCAGTATATATATGACTTTAGTAATGGGGAAGTACATGCAATCAAGTTCAGATTCTTTTTTATAGAAGTTTCTTTTAGTCTTGTAAAGCTTCTGTTAGTCATGAAGAGCAGTCATCACCATGAAGGATGTTAGTGCTCTTCTAGATTTGAGGAGATACTAGAATTGGGTTCATAAAATTACCTCCTAATAATACCTAACTGTTGGAAGACCTGTCCTACCAGTTTTCCTGGAGCACAGACTGCCTCTTTTCTGCACTCCACCCTGAACTCCTTTCAGGGGGTGCTGAAGGTCAGCAGCTGCAGCAGCACACGATTTAATCCTTGTAGAGTTAGACGGCAAGCACCCATGGCCAGTGCCAATTTGTAATTGAGACATACGTTTCCGAGTCCGAACTCATTCTACTCCCTGCACAACAGACCAGTTAACCGAGAGACAACGTGTTGAGGTAAAGAATAGGACTTTATTCTGAAAGCTAGCTGATGGAGAAAGTGGCAGATTGATACTTCAAACGAACCATCTTATCTGGGTCTGGATGCCACATTCTTTTCTAGGACAGAGATGGGAGATGTTGAGGAAGTAAAGTAAAAAGGGCCATCAGTCTTGCAAAACATCTCTAGGAATGGCCACCTTGTGGAAGGGATGTGTTCATTTCTTTCTTGCAGCTATTCACAAGTAGGCAGCGTCAGATTATTTCCCTGTGAGCTGAACAAAGGCACCTGAGTTTGACAGTCAGGCATAGGGGCAGGGTTCTCTGAGGCAGATCATTATATATGATTATAATAACAAAAGCAACACAAATCAAGTCAAAGAAACAGTTCCAAGAAGAGTCAGAACTGGCTCTTCCCTGCAACAAATCTAACCTTCTTTTCCATATATTTACACAATAAAGTATAACAATGTGAAAGTGTTAAGAAGCAGGAAAGTTTTGGAGTTCCTTTCTTTTTCTCCTTCATAAGTATTCTTAGATGCAGGTGGGAGACAAATTTTGAATCTTACCATAACAGGAAATAACAAATCTTACTTTGTTTTAAACATATTTCTTTTACTTTAACCTTTGAACCCACATTCCTCAGTGGTAAAGAATCCACGGCCAAACCAGGAGACCGCGGGCTCAATCCCTGGATGGCGAGGATGCCTTGGAGAAGAAAATGGCAACCCATTCCAGTATTCTTACCTAGGAAATCCCAAGGACAGAAGAACCTGGAGCATTACATTCCAAGAGATCACAAAAGACTCAGACAAGACTTAATGACTAAACACTTTAACCTTTGCATTCTATTAGAATCGCACGGACAGAGGAGCCTGCTAGGCTACAGTCCGAGGGGTCACAAAGAGTGGAACACGACTGAGTGATGTAACTCACTCGCTCAGCTTCATTATAAATTTATCACTAAAAGGATGTTGCCTAAGGATTAAAATATAAATAAAAGCCTTTTTCCTGGAACCGTGCCTCCCAGGCCTGAGGGCTTAAAGTGAAAAATACCTTTTTTAGCTTCCAGAGAAACACCCTGACCCAGCCCCCTTGTGATCGGATGCTGGAAAGAAGAGATTATCATATTCTATCCCAAGTCTAGTGAGAACAAGGAAATATTTGCAACAACTTACTGGTTTTATTTGTTTGTTTTAACTTTATTGCCTCACCTTCCCCTCTTTGTTCCATAAAGGACACTAGCATCCAAGCCAGACCAGAGGGTTCTTGAAGCCGTTTGACCACCGTCTTCTGCAGTTGGTTGGCTTTGCGGATAAAGCGCTGTTCCTTTTCCCAACACCTCATTGCTCTATGGATTGACCTGTGTGAGACGGGAAGTAGGAGCTTGGACTTAATCACAAACTTTAGCGAAGCCAGTCAGGGTCTTGCTGCTAGAGGCCAGCAGGTAGGTTGCATAGTTTTAGGGTAAGGCCCTCGCAGCTGCAGGCACCACTTGTTCTGAGAAACTTCCCCTTCAAAATCCCCTGAAGTGGCACCAAACGCTCGCAGCAAGGAATCCACAGACTTCTAGGAACTGAAGAACTTGACCATCCAGTAGCGAGAGTTGCCCTCGGTAGACAACAGGGAACACCCTTCTCCACACAGTTGGGGTTTTCCTCCACCAGGCCAGCCAATTTGTTTGCCTTTGAGAGACCCTGTTGGAGAGGGCACTTGTTGGACTCTACCTGACTTGAAACTAGTTTGTTTCCTTCTACTCTGTTCATTCTTGTTGGAATGTGTGCTTTTAGTGTTGAGATTTGTTTGTGCTTGTGGTGCTTTGTTGTTCTTGAACTTCTAAATATGAGAAATACTCCATCTGTCCCTAAGGAAAGCCTTTTGGGGGGTTATCTTAAATAAGTGGGCAAAATATAGCTGTGAGCCTATGACTAAGAAAGAGATGATATTCTATTATGACAATGTGTGGCTCCAGCATATATTAGGATCAGAAAAGCGATGACACCTGAAGGGCTCAGTCAGTTACTATACAGTTTTGCAATTGGAATTGTTTTGTACAAGGGCAAGGGGAAAGGGTGAGATTCCCTCTGTACAGCATTTATGCTATTACATCAAGAGGAAAAGAAGTCAGATGACTGCCAACCTACAGTGCAGCAGTCTGAAAGGAAATCCAAGAGAAAATCTGTTGTATGAAAGGGAGCAGGAGAAAATGACAGTGAGGGCATATTATGTCACACCTTAAATCCCACTCAGGCCAATATGGCTCCCCTACCTGACCAGGTAACTGTTCAGATTGCTCCCATGCCGCGGACCTATTCACTCCTTTCATGTCTTCATCTTTTCCCTACTTATGGGGAATGATTAGAATTTTCTATGTGAATCCCTGGGGCATGGGCACTTAGTTTCGTATCACCATCTAATGCCCCACAGAGCACTCAGTTTGAACCGGGAGCCACTTTCAAAACGGGGCAATGTCTCTTGAGCAGATATTCCATAGGAAGCTTTAAGGCAAAAGGCCAATCGGATGTCTATGGATGCACAATCCATTCTCAACCTCAGATTTAACTGGAAAAACCATAACCCCCTTTTCTGAGAGGACCCACACCACCTGACAACTTTTCACTTCTACCTTTGCCATTCACCATCACTCTCAGGTGGACATTCACACCCTTATGAATTTGATGGTGACTGAGATTAAAAGGAGGATGTCATTGACAAAGCTAGAGAGGAAGTGTGCCAGCTTCATGCAGTGGACCTAGATGGAACTCCAGAAGCAAATCAGGCAGTTCCTACCAGTGAGCCTCACTGGGAGCCTAAAAACGGAGACATGCCTCATCTAGAGCATTACAGGAAGTGTACCTTAGTAGGTAGCTAAACAAAAGAGCTTAAACAAAATTCTGGAGATACCAAAAAAGTTCCGTGAGGATCCCATTAGAGTTTCTAGAAAGAATTTATCAAGCTTATGGGCACTATACTAATAGAGACCCTAAGGCCCCTGAGAATATGATGGTAAACACGACCTTCGCTGGGCAAAGTGCATCAGATATAAGAATGTTACAAAAGTTAGATGCTACATTTGGAATGAACCCTTCAATGGCACCCCACTCCAGTACTCTTGCCTGGAAAATCCCATCGACTGGTAGGCTGCAGTCCATGGGGTCGCTAAGAGTCGGACACGACTCATCAACTTCACTTTCACTTTTCCCTTTCATACATGGGAGAAGGAAATGGCAACCTACTCCAGTGTTCTTGCCTGGAGAATCCCAGGGACAGGGGAGCCTGGTGGGTTGTCGTCTATCGGGTCAGACAGAGTCAGACACGACTGAAGCGACTTAGCAGCAGTAGCAGCTTGTCAGTTAGCAGATGTGGCTTTTAAAGTTTTCAATAACAGGGAACAACAACAGAGAAAAAAAGATGCAAAACAGCTGGCAGAGCCCCTGGGTTTCTGGAAGGAAAGTAACTAGAAGAGAGGTAAGCCACAAATGAAAGAGGAACGATGTGCTTGCTATAAGGAGAAAAGGAATTTTAAAAAAATTGCTCTAGGCTAAAAAATAAGAAGGAAAACAATAAAAGATAGGAGCCACTCAGATGATTGAAAGAGAGGAATATTAATGAATGAAGAGGACCAGGGGCTCCACTGGACTTGAGGCCCAATTCTAATTTTCCCACAGGAACCCTGAGTAAAATTGACTAGCGAATGAGATGATAGACTTTTGATACATGCAGGTGCAACATACTCTGTAGAAAACACCAAGGTGGCACCAAAAACCATCTCGATTCATCCTGCTCATGAGAGTCTCTGGAGAAGAACAAAATTGTAGACCTATGTATTATTCACAAAATTGTGATTGTGTCTGACTTTACTTTTCTTCCAAAGACTGTCCTCCCAAAGTCAGATCTAACTGTAGGCTAATATGTCCTTGTAGGCAGCCTCTTAAATTACTGACCTCTGGCTTTTCTTTGATATCTGGCTCAATCCAGGATCAGTTAAACTGTAGTCATTAACAGAAAGTCTGGACTCTGCTTTCAGATTATCTGTCCTAAGAAAAAGCCACTGAAGTTTTTTTTTTTTAGTTATTTTGATAGGTGGGATTTATTAAACAATGTTATATGTATAAAAGATTGTGTTAAGTATTCTAAGGTGATGCAACTAAATTATTCTTCAACAAATATGTGAGAGCTTACTATGTATCAAATTCCTGAATTCTAAGATGTCATAATGTGTTTTTTCTCTTTTAAGAAATACAGTGTGGCTGTATTTGGAATAAAGAAGTAATTAAAGTCGGATTGGTGTTCTTGAAAGAAGAGATATCTGGGAAGTTCATTCCCTATTTCTGCCTTTGAGAACACAGCAAGAAGACAGCCCTTTATAAGCCCAGAAGAGAGTGCCCACCAGTAACTGAATCAGCTAGTGCCTTAATCTTATACTTCTCAGCCTCCAGAACTGCAAGAAAATAATTTTTTTTTAGTTTAAGCTACCCAGTCTGCGGTATTTTGTTTTGGCAGCCCAAGTAGAGTAAGAAACCAGCAGGAACCTACGTTCTTTTTAACCACCTTCCTTTGCAGTTGAATTGTTAGGTCTAAAGAGTTAGGTTAGCTTGTGTTCTGGACCAAGCTCAGGGATAGTCTTGGCCTTGGAGATGTTTGCATGGGTCTTGGGTTCAGAAATTCACTTTTCAAGTAGGTTAACTCAATTTTAACAAGATAGCCCAATGGCCATAGGACTGGGAAAAGGCAATCTGTTCTAAGAAACACAAAAAATTGTTTATACACCAGAAATCCATTAAGGTAATTGACAAAAGGGCATACAACTTATTAACACCAGAAATATTTGTTCCTCTCTGTAGGACATCCCTTTATAGTTTTCATCATACCAGGAAACCAAAATATTAAGCAGAGGCTGCTGAGTGAACAAAGGGAAATCAGGCTTTACAATATAACTTAGGGTTTGATATCCACAATATGTTCAATGAGTGTTCTCTCTAGTAAATAAAATGTTCATATGAATCAGAAACAGGATCTCGGTTCCTTTGATTTTAGTGGATAAATATTGGTAACTTTTTAACTCTATTTCTGTCGCTGCACCTATTTTTCAAAAGTTACTCCAACCACCTTAATTTTGTAATAGGGTCCGACTTGGAAAAGATGCTTAATTAAAAATATGTTCATCAACTGATTTGAAAGACTTCTTGTCTTTAAAGGAGACTGGAAAACAGTTGCTTTCTAGGAAAGCTGCTGCTTGTCCATCCATTTTCAGTTGACTCGTGATTCTCAGCTTCACTATGATTATATCGACAATACTTTTAAATTGTAGGGTGTCAACTTATTTTAAAACGTGATTCCATATGCCCAACCATAGGTGCTATTGATTTAAACAGGTGAAATACGAACTTTAAACATTGGATATCTTAATAACAATATTCAGGTTCCTGAGTAAAGAGAAAAGCAAGATTTGGATGGGGAAGGTTGGAGAGTGGTAAATAGTCTTGTCTCCAGCATGCTCAGAAGTGGGCACTCTTTCAATGCAATAATCAAAAGTTCTGGGCCTTTTGATCTCAATAGGTACAGTTAAAATTATCAGGTTTTCAAAGTGACATAAATAATGTTAACATCTAACTCCTTTTGCTCTGATATACACTAGGCAAACTTTGCACGAATTTTGCCTTCCGAAATTTGAAAGCAATTAAAAACACACTAAGGAAATTTCCCGGGTGGTGAAATGGATGAGAATATGCCTTCCAAAGCAGGAACAGGGGTTCGATTCCTGATCTGAGAAAGAATGGCAGAAATTTATTTTGGACTTTAAAAACCAGGCTTAATCTTTAGATTTTATTTTCTAGGCAGTTTCAACCTGTTGTGGGTTGGATTTTCATCTATGTTGTGTTGTTGTTGTTTAGTGGCTAAGTCGTGTCCGACTCTTTTGACCCCATGGACTGGATCCCGCCAGATCTTTCTCCAGGGGTTGACCAACCCAGCGATCAACTCCACATCTCCTACAGTGGCAGGAGGTTTCTTTACCATGAGCCACCAGAGAAGCCCCCATTATCATCTATAAGGAGATCCATTGTGCTGTTTATGTGTGGGTAATCAGGAGCTGAAAGGGTTATGGGGTAGTGGTAATAGAAAATCTCTCTCGTTGCTACATAATGGCACTTACTTGAGCCAGAAAGTAGAATCACCGTTCTCAAAATTCCATGAACATCACTGCCTCTGCCCCCTAAACTGTTTCTGTTGTTTGGATTGTCTTCTCCACCCTCACACTTGACCTTTCCCAACATCCTTGCATCCTAAATCGTTTTTGATGGGGAATCATCCCAGAAATTTAAATCTGCAAAGCCAATGCCCTACCAGAGACCTCGTATCTCTTATCAAAATAAAAGCTCTAATAAGGCCAGAAAAAAAGGTGTTGCCGCCAGGGGGCGATGAGGCTTAACTTCGCGGAGCCAGAAAGCTGGCCCGAATAGTTCAACAGCCAGTAAACCGTAGCAGGTCACCAGGATTCCATAATTCAGTATTGGACAGTTTGGGGATCTAGTTTCTCATGTGTGGCAACGGTGGGGAACTTCGTTTCCGAGATTAGGAAGGTGAGGAAATCTAGAGAAAAGATTAGGAAAAACGTACCACGCGCCCAACGTGGGGCTCGAACCCACGACCCTGAGATTAAGAGTCTCATGCTCTACCGACTGAGCTAGCCGGGCGGCCAA
This sequence comes from Madoqua kirkii, assembly GCA_006408675.1. Taxonomy (NCBI): domain Eukaryota; kingdom Metazoa; phylum Chordata; class Mammalia; order Artiodactyla; family Bovidae; genus Madoqua; species Madoqua kirkii. The sequence goes on along the minus strand of SJYC01107079.1, from coordinate 18,542 downwards.
GCCCCAAGCTTGCTTTAATCAATTAAGAGACTAGGTCGAATAGACTTCCTGGACCGACGGTGATTATGGGATTCTAGATTTTATTTGACTGTTTTTGTTATATAAGCTGATGATATGAAACGGCAAAGAATATAAGGATTATTATATATTATTGGCGCGCACTCCAATCACTTTCACCACTTCCGTCTTCCTTTCATTCTTACCAACCTGTACTGACAGACCACAAACTGTTTCTGGAATCCAAGAGTAGTAATCTGAACGTCTTAAGGGTGACCCCCAACTCTGGTTCTCCTAGAGCTTCAGGCCTGGTTGACAAAGTGGTTGGTTACAAGCCCAAAGGCTCAGGTCCTCGAACCCAGAACTGCACACGCTAAGACATTCCTCTCTTGTTTCTATCACCTGTCAACCCTGGCCCCTCTTGCCACGCTGTGTAGCTTCGGTCCTGAAGGAATTCCCTGCGGTTTTCTCCTTCCTTTTCAAGCCCCTTATGCTCGTTCATTTGTTGTCCTTCTCCATAATCAAAGTTTATACACGTAGAAAAGGGAGGTGGGAAGGGGTGTCGCAACTGTATTTTGACATAAAATGTTTGTCAACCACTGTAATATAGAATCCAATGATTTTTGTGTATTTTGTTTACCACAGACTGCAAAAGTTCATTGACTGTAATATGCTAAACAAATACCTGTTTAAAGAGTATACGAACAGTACGTTCCTGCAGTACGGAAAAAGTGCCCCTTCTCCATAAACAAGCAGAGCCCCTGTTCCTAAATAATGCAGGAAAACGCAACAAGGAAAGCCGAGAAAAACTTGTACAAAAGTTTCCAGCCTCACAACTCTATAGGTAAATATTTGATTATTCCATTTGAACCCATTTCTTTGATGTGATGAATGAATGATGGATGACATTAAATTGAGATGTGACCATCGTCTTCCTATACATTTCACATGACCACAACCGTGGAGTTGTAACTTCTAGAATAACCAGAAATATTTGGCTTTGCAAGGGTCAGTTTATAGCTGTTGGAAAAGTGAATAAGATCCAAAACTGAAAAGTACTTGCCTCTCTTAATTAACGGAGAAGGCAATGGCGCCCCACTCCAGTACTCTTGCCTGGAAAATCCCATGGACGGAGGAGCCTGGTGGGCTGCAGTCCATGGGGTCGCTGAGAGTTGGACATGACTCAGGGACTTCACTTTCACTTTTTACTTTCATTCATTGGAGAAGGAAATGGCAACCTACTCCAGTGTTCTTGCCTGGAGAATCCCAGGGACGACGAAGCCTGGTGAGCTGCCGTCTACGGGATCGCACAGAGTCGGACACGACTAAAGCGACTTAGCAGCAGCAGCAGCAGCAGCAGCTCTTAAATTATCAAGTTATTTATTGGAATCAGGTGCATACACAGCCTACATACGTCTACATGAAAATACAACAGTTTAACTTAACAGCAAATATACCAATTTCTTGTGGGTGAGTTTGACTTAACAAAAATTCGACAACGGGGGCAGAGAAAACCTGGGCTCGTCCGGGATTTGAACCCGGGACCTCTCGCACCCTAAGCGAGAATCATACCCCTAGACCAACGAGCCACCCGGCAAGGCTCGGTTTTTTAAACGGGTTAAATATTTAGCTTCTCGCTCTTCATTTGTGTTCAGTTTCATTTGTAGATGTACATAACTGTAAACTACATTTACCCCACTGTTTCTCTTTCCCTTCTACCCTCTCTTCCTAGTTTCAAAAACAGATCGACTTAGCTTAGAACTTCCCTGGATTTCGCAGCCCAGTTCTTCGAAGCTTGGTTTGTATAAAGCCTATTTCTCAAAAGTCGCTGATCCATCCTTTGTAAGAAACAACTGTGACGTTTACTTAAAATGCAGAAACATGTAGTCTTCTTCAAATCTACTGAGTCAAAGTCCCTGCGGAGTGAGGCACAATAAGCTGCATTTTGGACGAGATTGACATATTAGTATTTTCGACGAAAACAGTGGAAATTCACTCACCGGGATATAAAGCTCCGAGGTGGTGAATAAAGAAAGAAAATTCGTTGTTCAAGGAACGGGAGGATACATAATTAGGGTCCTGAAAGTCGATTTTAGTGGAAAAGAGACTGATTGAGGAGGCGTTAACATCAAGGAGTGGATGCAACAGAGGGGCAACTGATGTCGATCAACCTGGACTGAATGGTTGGTGACAGACGGCAAGGCAGATTCTGGAAAAGGGCTTAGTCGTTTCTTACTTAACAAACAAACAAAAATGACAAAATTCAAAGTAGGAAGAAAACTGTTTCCAAGGTCAGAATCCTCCCTTCAGATGAGGGATGATCTAGTCAAATAGGAATCCTCAACTGAGCAGTCAGAGATCATTCACACTTGCCCTGCATCTCAGTATGTTTTCAGACTATTTTGAGGACAGTGTTTTCTGGTGACAGTTTTTCCTTCTAATGAATTTAATAATTCCTAAAGTGCCTGCTCTTCTGTCCATGGAATTTCACACACACGCGCGCGCGGTGTCCTGCTGCTTTTCTGTTTCTCTAGGGCAAAACTTTGAGCACTCTACTTACCCAAAAGACAGGTGGCCTGGACTTCCTCGGATGGTTTGGTCTTGTGGCAAAATCATGCAGCAGGTTGTCTCGTGGGTCCGTTCCTGAATTGGAAAGTAGTCAAAACTGCACTACAGAGTTAAAAGTGACCTATGGCCCGTACGGGGATCGAACCCGCGACCTTGGCGTTATTAGCACCACGCTCTAACCAACTGAGCTAACCGGCCAGCTGACGCCACTCTTCTATTCCAAGCATTAATCAGAAACTATTTCGATTCTTGCTGTTTGTTTTGCTGTTATGAATAGAATGATGTATCTGAGCCACTGGATTTATCTACGTCAAAGAAGCCTCCGTTCTTTTCCCATTTGTCCTACTTTTTCAGTACCATGACTCAGCAACAATAGCCTCTCCTCCTCTTTTAGTGTTTCCGGACCAGCAACCGTTCCAGCTTTCCAGGTTGTTCCTCTTCGACCATACGTACGCTGGGTGTGTTTTGCTGCGTTTTCAATTTCATTCATTTCAGATAAAAATATCTTAAAGTACCTCAAGGTTATCCCGCTTCCCTCTCTACACATACAGTTTTATTCTTCGTGGCTAAAAGGGAACCATAGAAAATTAGACTAGGATACAACGTATTCACAGATGTTTTTAAGATATGATTTCTGATCACTTACTTTTGTAAAAGGACCTGGAGATGCCGGGGATCGAACCCGGGGCCTCATACATGCGAAGCATGCGCTCTACCACTGAGCTACATCCCCGCCGCCTAAAGTAACTGTTTGTAGTTCTTCCCAATATTTTGAATTGGATTTTTTCCTCTGTGTAACTCTTAAGATTTTCTGAATGATTAAGTTAAATTCTTCTTTGCCTTTTCAGTGAAATCTTGAAATGGTTAATGGTGCAACATTAATCGGCCTCCCGAGTGGAGAAAACTTTACAGTGACTGCACCCCTGTCAAGCACTTAACGTAGAGACCGAAGGATATCTGATGAGGAAAAAAAGAGTGGGACTGTCCTTTTAAAGCTGCTCTTTTTTTCTTCTTCTTCTTCTTCTTCTTCTTCTTCTTCTTCTTCTTCTTCTTCTTCTTCTTCTTCTTCTTCTTCTTCTTCTTCAAAGATAGCTGAGACCCATTACGAAATCATATCGTTCCCTCAGTCCCTCGACTGACATTCAGGTATCCAAAGTGCGACCGAAAGATGATTTAATTACCCCTTAAAATTATCAGCTTTAGATTGACTTTCTTTTGGAAGTACTTTGGGCCCAGATATAGAATATTTGACTTATTTCTCTGGGAAACTTAGGAACCAAAGGCCAATATTCTGCAGTTTTTGACTGTTCTGAATTCTGTATAGTACTATCGTATATATCTGTGTATGCAACATAGAGATATAGTGCGTTATTATACATACAGCCTTTATCTATACTAGAGAGTGAGAAAGAACTGGGGAGACCTTATAATTAATGTAATATGGTTATATCTCGGCCTAAAAGAAGACTGTGGCTGAGTTTCCGAAGCAGTTTCCGAAGAGCCATCTCTGAACCGGAATCACAGTCGAAATGTCTAAAATGAGTAGTCTGAATGTATATATAAATTGACTATAGTTAATGTTATTAGTCCTTGCTTACGTGAGCCCGGATAGCTCAGTCGGTAGAGCATCAGACTTTTAATCTGAGGGTCCAGGGTTCAAGTCCCTGTTCGGGCGACTCTGTTTTTCTTCCCTCTTCTTACATGTTTATCCCCCAAAACACTAATGGAAAGAAAAGTAAAATCAAATCATAGACTGATTTCACTAAAAAAAACAAAACCAGGAAGGGATTATGAGCATGGCATAGTTATCATAACCCAGGATATTTTCAGACTGTAGAAGGGCCTTTTAGCCAGAAGTCAGAGCACACATTTCACCTAGATTCTGGAACACAATTAAAAATTTCATTGGTCACAATTTATCAAAGGCCAAACTTTCTTGAAAAGCAACCAGTGTGCAGAACTGCTCTCTCTTCCCTACATTGACGAGCTCTGCTTAGCACTCACTTTGAGGATGCCCAGGTAAACTGTACAGAGGTGGTACCATACTCAGAACTCATGGCCCAGGGATAGAGCTTTCCAAACTTCTTTCAGTTCAGTTCAGTTCAGTCGCTCAATCGTGTCCGACTCTTTGCAACCCCATGAATCACAGCACGCCAGGCCTCCCTGTCCATCACCATCTCCCGGAGTTCACCCAGACTCGCGACTATGGAGTCAGTGATGCCATCCAGCCATCTCATCCTCGGTCGTCCCCTTCTCCTCCTGACCCCAATTCCTCCCAGCATCAGAGTCTTTCCCAATGAGTCAACTCTTCACATGAGGTGGCCAAAGTACTGGAGTTTCAGCTTTAGCATCATTCCTTCCAAAGAAATCCCAGGGTTGATCTCCTTCAGAATGGACTGGTTGGATCTCCTTGCAGTCCAAGGGACTCTCAAGAGTCTTCTCCAACACCACAGTTCAAAAGCATCAATTCTTTGGCGCTCAGCCTTCTTCACAGTCCAACTCTCACATCCATACATGACAAACTTCTTTGGCCATGATCAATTTGTACTTTAGTTTACATCTGGACCCCTACACACACATGTGAAACAGGAACAAAAAGTTGCCTGAATTACCACTTACCACATGTATTTCATTCTATTTTGGATTCTATGTTAGTCTCAAAAATGCTGGGTGATATCCTTAAATTCATTTTGTATCACCCTCATTTGGAATCACTGGGCTGTTTGGTGATTTTTAAAAAAAAAAAATGAAATGTAACATACAGTACAGAACAATAGATACTGTGCTTGTTACCGAGACCAGGCCCATACTGCTTGTAGAATGCTGCTGCTGCTGCTGCTGCTAAGTTGCTTCAGTCATGTCTGACTCTGTGCGACCCCATAGACGGCAGTCCACTAGGCTCTCCAGGCAATAACACTGAAGTGGGTTGCCATTTCCTTCTCCAATGCATGAAAGTGAAAAGTGAAAGGGAAGTTGCTCAGTCGTGTCGACTCTTAGTGACTCCGTGGACTGCAGCCACCAGGCTCCTCTGCCCATGGGATTCTCCAGGCAAGAGTACTGGAGTGGGGTGCCATTGCCTTGTCCGGCTTGCAGAATGACAGACCAATAAATTGAGAAACTAGTTTCTGGGGTAAGGAATAGCAACATTATTCAGTGTCAGCAGACTGAGAAGATGGTGGACTAGTGTCTCAAAGAACCATCTTCTCTGAGTTAGAAATCAGGCTTCTTTCATACTAAAAGGGGAGGGGACAAAGTGCTGGTTCTGGGGTATATTAATTTCTTCCTTCCTGCAACCATTCACAGGAGAGCCTAGTCAGGTGTCCTGTGAGCTAAACAAAGGTATTTTAGTTTAACATTCATTACATGGGAGGCAGGGTTCCCAGAAATGAGCTCTTGCCTGTGATTTAAGCTAATAGCCAACATCCCTCTAGTGACTAACTTGTAGCAAAAGCAACAGAATACAATGGTGAAAGTAACTTATTCTTTCCTATTACATTCTGAGTAATCTGCCTGCACTGACTTTTCCTCTAAATCCAAGCTCTCTCTTCGAGAGACCCCAAAGCCTCAGGTCACCTCAGCACAGGGGCACCAGCACCACCTCTGCCCTGTTAGGAACTACTGAAGAAGCGTAACTGGGCATTTGGTAATTCCCCAAAGTGGAAATTTCATCCCAATGCATCCAGCAAATTACAGACAAATAAGATTTTACCTTGCTATTAAAAATTATCAAAGACTTCCCTGACAGTCCAGAGGTTAAAAATCCAGCTTCTACTGCAATTGTCAAACAATTTATAAAACATCTAGGAAAGAATAACAGATTACTCCTTGTCAGTTGACTTGCTGGCATGGTAGGCAGCATATCAGCTTCATAATGTGAGAATCTTGAGGCTGTCCTCAGAGTGTAGCATTTGCAGCAAGAAAAATACTGCAGAAGTAACCCAATCTGATCATTATTATTATTGTGATGAGTCACACAAAAAATTTCTCCTTTAAGCACTTACCACCTTAAAACTTCGATAAGGCTACTCAGTGTAGATGAAAGCTTTTACTGTCTCTAAGAAAATGCATTTGGGCTGTGACCCCATAAATTTTTGTTTGTTTTTTAATAATGCTTACAGTTTTTTCAAAAGAAAAGAAACTTCTAATTTCAATTAAACATGATAAGCGATGAGGGGGGTGGTCACAAAATTGAATATTTTCAAATGTTGAGCTGCTACACTTCTTGAGCAGATAAAGGACTTACCAATATGTCAGTGTGTATAGTTAGATGAGAGTCCAAGGATTCTACATGCAGTCTTTGGGGGAAGTTTGAGATAGAAGTCAACCACTTGAACTTTTCCATTTTGCAGCTTGGATCTTAGTGGGCTAAAACACCAACCCTGCTGAGGTGTGTGCCAACAACAAAGGTCTACCTGGATGCTAATCCAGATGCTACAACAAAGGGCTACGTGGCTAATTGACAGACTTGCCAAGAATGTTACTCCAGTTCCAGGAGGTAAGCAGTTTATATGTTAGTTATAAAATGACACTGTATTAAATTATATACAGACAAATTATATCTCCATTCTATGCTATTCTCTTGATCTCTAAACCTGTCCCCATTATATCTTCAAGCACTTAAAAATCAAATGACTTCTAGGTAGAAGATTAAGACATGCAAACTATTATGTATAAAATAAATAAGTTACAAGGATATACTGTACAGCACAGAATATATAGTCAATGGAAGAACTGTACAAAAGAGATTTTCATGACCCAGATAATCATGATGATGTGATCACTCATCTAGAGCCAGACATCTTGGAATGTGAAGTCAAGTGGCCTTAGAAAGCATCACTAAGAACAAAGGAGGTGATGGAATTCCAGTTGAGCTGTTTCAAATCCTGAAAGATGATGCTGTGAAAGTGCTGCACTCAGTATGCCAGCAAATTCGGAAAACTCAGCAGTGGCCACAGGATTGACTAGAAAAGATCAGTTTTCATTCCAATTCCAAAGAAAGGCAATGCAAAAGAATGCTCAAACTACCGCACAATTACCCTCATCTCACATGCTAGTAAAGTAATGCTCAAAATTCTCCAAGCCAGGCTTTTAGCAATACGTGAACCATGAATTCCCTGATGTTCAAGCGGGTTTTAGAAAAGGCAGAGGAACCAGAGATCAAATTGCCAACATCTGCTGGATCATGGAAAAAGCAAGAGAGTTCCAGAAAAACATCTATTTCTGCTTTATTGACTATGCCAAAGCCTTTGACTGTGTGGATCACAATAAACTGTGGAAAATTCTGAAAGAGATGGGAACACCAGACCACCTGACCTGCCTCCTGAGAAATCTGTATGCAGGTCAGGAAGCAACAGTTAGAACTGGACATGGAACAACAGACTGGTTCCAAATAGAAAAAGGAGTACGTCAAGGCTGTATATTGTCACCCTGCTTATTTAACTTATATGCAGAGTACATCATGAGAAATGTTGGACTGGAAGAAACACAAACTGGAATCAAGATTGCCAGGAGAAATATCAATAACCTCAGATACGCAGATGACATCACCCTTAAGGCAGAAAGTGAAGAGGAACTAAAAAGCCTCTTGATGAAAGTGAAAGAGGAGAGTGAAAAAGTTGGTTTAAAGCTCAACATTCAGAAAACAAAGATCAGGGCATCCGGTCCCATCACTCCATGGGAAATAGATGCGGAAACAGTGGAAATAGTGTCAGACTTTAATTTTTGGGCTCCAAAATCACAGCAGATGGTGACTGCAGCCATGAAATTAAAAGACGCTTACTCCTTGGAAGAAAAGTTATGACTAACCTAGATAGTATATTCAAAAGCAAAGACATTACTTTGCTGACTAAGGTCCGTCTAGTCAAGGCTATGGTTTTTCCAGTGGTCATGTATGGATGTGAGAGTTGGACTATGAAGAAGGCTGAGCACCGAAGAATTGATGCTTTTTAAGTGTGGTGTTGGAGAAGACTCTTGAGAGTCCCTTGGACTACAAGGAGATCCAACCAGTCCATTCTAAAGGAGATCAGTCCTGGGTGTTAATTGGAAGGACTGATGCTAAAGCTGAAACTCCAGTACTTTGGCCACCTCATGTGAAGAGTTGACTCATTGGAAAAGACTGATGCTGGGAGGGATTAGGGGCAGGAGGAGAAGGGGACGACCGAGGATGAGACGGCTAGATGGCTTCACGGACTCGATGGACTTGAGTCTGAGTGACCTCTGGGAGACGTTGATGAACAGGTAGGCCTGGCGTGCTGTGATTCATGGGGTCGAAAAGAGCTGGACACGACCGAGCGACTGAACTGAACCGATAGAGTGTTATCTTTAAAAATTATGAATCACTATGTTGTATACCTGAAACTTATATACTATTGTAAATTAACTATGTGTGTGTGTGTGTTCAGTCACATCTGACTCTGTGATCCTACAGACTGTAACCCATTAGGTTCATCTGTCCATGGTGTTTTCCAGGCAAGAATATTGAGATGGGTTGATATTCCCTTCTCCAGGGGATCTTCCCAGCCCAACGATCAGACCAGCATTTCCCACACTGTGGGCAGATTCTTTATCGCTCAGCCATGGAGACTTCAATTTAAAAATATATTTTAAAAAAGTAATTCTAATCATTTGCTTTACCAGTCAAAACCTGCATCCTTCACTCAGAAAGCCTAGGTACCTTGAGGTAGTTCCACTGGTTAAGGTACTGTACTATAAGATTAAAAATGTTTTATTTTTTGTGTGAAAGGTATAATAAACCTGTTACAGTATAGTACTATGTAGCTGATTGTATTAGCTGGGTACCTAGGCTAACTTTGTTGGACTTAACAAACTAGACTTAACAAATACGCTCTCAGAACCAAACTCGTTTATGTGTAGGAGACTGACTGAATTTCTCTCCAACCTGTTTCTTTACTCTTATGCTTTATCTAATCTCAACTTGTGGCTACAGGGTTGTGGAAAGACATGGGCACTCTCTAGGCTTTTTCATCAAAGGTCATGCTTAGAGCTAAATCCTTTGTGCAAAGCAGCCTTTGAGTTTTTCCTTGCAAGGATGAATGGTTTAGAAAGTAAGGAGTCAAACTTTGGAACTTTTCACTTTTGCTTTTTTCTACTCTTCTTTTCAGATGGGCAAGCTTTTTCTGTGTCTCTGGAAACTGAATACCACCATTCTCTGGCAAGGCTCTTGGGCTTGTTTTTTAGCCTTGGCACATCATCAAAGCTCTAAAAATATTGCTGGATAAATCAAGAAATTTAATCCTTAAAAGCATATTGTCTTCTCTTTTTTTCACTTTGCCAGCCCTACACTTCCTACAAGCACCAAATTCAAATTTTCCTTTCCTTTATACCACACTCGGTGCTTTTAGCACTCATATCTAAATGAATATATAGCTAAATATGCTATATATATTTAGTTATTGGTTTTCCCAGTTGCTCAGCAGTAAAGAATTCACATGCAATGTGGAAGACACGGGTTCCATGCCTGGGTTGGGAAGATCTCCTGGAGAAGGGAATATGTTATTAAATAAAATCAATTTAGTTAATAACACTTCCTTACATATTTGAAAGTTGCTGAGAAAGTAAATCTCAAAAATGTCATAAGAAAAAAAATGTAACTGTTAGGTAGTGGATGCTAACTAGGCTTATTGTAGTGATCATTTCACAATGTATACAAATAGTGAATCATTACATTGTACATCTGAAACAAATACAATACTGTATGTCTGTTATACCTCAATAATTTTTTTAATGACTAAATTAGTGGCTTGAACATTTATTTTTGTGCTTTCAAGATTTCATGTGGTTAACTTCATCATGGTCACCTAAAAGAAATTGGAACAGATGTGACAAAGTAATAATACAAGTACTAATATCTGCACGTGTGATGGGACTTTCAATGTGCCAGATACTGTGTTAAGCATTTTTGCTGGGTTTCTTAACTTGGGGACTGGTGAACTTGGGTAGGAAAGAAAAATTACAACTTTTAAACACATAACCTCTAACTGAAACCTTGCATATCCTTCATGGATGAATGTAGGCAACAAATTACAGTTAGAAGAACTATAGAGCAGAACTCTTACATTTCCATATCCCATACTTGAGATACAAAGTATGTTACAGATATCTCATACTTAACTCTTTCAAAGTTACAGTAGCCATAAGATGGGTCTTGGTGATTAATATTTAATAGGTGGAATCAAGATTGCTGGGAGAAATATCAGTAACCTCAGATATGCAGAGGACACCACCCTTATGGCAGAAAGCGAAGAGGAATTGAAGAGCCTCTTGATGAAAGTGAAAAAGGAGAGTGAAAAAGCTGCTTAAAACTCAACATTCAAAAAACAAAGATCATGGTATCTGGTCCCATCAATTCATGGCAAATAGATGAGGAAAGTGTGGAAACAGTGACAGACTTTTTATTTTCTTGGGCTCCAAAATCACTCCAGATGATGACCGCAGACATGAAATTTTCTTCTCCTTGGAAGAAAAGACATGACCAACCTGACAGCGTATTAAAAAGCAGAGACATTACTTTGCCAACAAAGATCTGTCTAGTCAAATCTATGGTTTTTCCAGTAGTCTTGTATGGATGTGAGAGTTGGACTATAAAGAAAGCTGAGGGCTGAAGAATTGATGTTTTGAACTGTGGTATTGGAGAAGGCTCTTGAGAGTCCCTGGGACTGCAAAGAGGTCCAACCAGTCCATCCTAAAGGAAATCAGTCTGAATATTCATTGGAAGGACTGAAGCTGAAGCTCCAATACTTTGGCCACCTGCTGCGAAGAACTGACTGTTTAGAAAAGACCCTGATGCTGGGAATGATTGAAGGCGGGAGGAGAACGGGATGACAGAGGATGAGATGGTTGGATGGCATCACCGACTTGATGGACATGAGTTTGAGCAAGCTCTCGGAGTTGGTGATGGACAGGGAAGTCTGGTGTGCTGCAGTCCGTGGGGTCGCAAAGAGTTGGACACAATTGAGCAACTGAACTGAACTGAAAAAGTACACACTGATATACAGCAAATTATTTTGTTTGATAGCTTTTTCTGTAGTATAACTGCTTTTCTTTGTTATCCTATTTTAATGCTTTTTAAAATGTAATTTGAGAAGGGCTTCGTTGGTTTCAGCAGGAGGCCTGAGGGCTCCCAGGCACCTTTGAAGCCTCGCACCAGCGGCGACCGCCTAGTGCTGGCAATGGCCTTGGCACAGACTTCACTGAAGGGAACTCGAGGTTGGAGCTCGCGACCGGAAAGCCGAAGGTCTGCGAAGAGTGTGAGGAGCAATCCAGGGAAAAAAACTTCCTGGTTTCAGGATGCACTCCAGCGGGGTCTGAGCGAGGCGACCGAGCAGCAGGGACCTCCGAGCGGTCTAGGTTTGCTCAGAGGTGTGTCCCGGCGCTTTTCGGCCTCAAAAAGAGGTGAAGAGGCGAGGACGTCAGGGCTCACGTCCTCGTCTTGGGGCGGTTAAAGTACCATGTTTGTATGACCCTGGGTGAAAGGCGCGGCGGGGCCTGGAGAGGAGTGACCTAGATTTTCCAAGGAGTACCACGACTGTGTTGAGAGAACCAGAGCAGAACCGGAAAGTTTCCCTCCCTCTTCTTTCCAACTCTTCCAGGACTATTGCCTCAGTTTTGACGGTCAGAAATTTTATTATTGAAAACGCTGGATCCCTCAGTCTGTTTCGCGTCAGACACCCAAATTATCGAAGTATTAATAAACCAGGATGTTAATTTATGAATTTACAGATAAGAATGTACATCCTAAGTGGGTCCGGAGCATGGGCAAGAGAGGTTTAATGGCTACTTTGTAATTTCCTAATTTGTTTTTCTCCACTTCAGAAATGTTTGTCTAAAAAATTCTCCTCCTTGTACAGAACAGTAGCCCTTCTAGCTTTATGTTGCTAGAAATACACTAAAATTCTGAATTCCTATGGCCACTTTCCCCCTCTCAAACTGTCCTTGCATTACTAGTCTTCTTCATTGGAAATTACAGCTTTTAGCTTGTAGAGTATTACTTACATTTGATTTTTTTCCTAATGGTATCTGGGGAAATTCCTTAATTAGAAACACCAAATTATTCTTTTGGATGGATTACCTTTGAGGTTGGGTTACCAGTGATCTTTTTAACGAGGAGCCTTCTAGATCCTGGAGTTATACACGTGGGTTTTAATCTAGATTTTACTCACTATATGACCTCAGGGTAAATTATTTAATTTCTGTTTGCCTCAGTCTCACTAAATGCTAAAATGGGGATAGTAATATGATTCAAGTCATACAGTCATGGAAATAAAATTATACATGTAAATCAATGAGCAGAACAGTGTCTGGAAAACAATAAGCACTTAATGAGAAATATCTTATTAGTGTTGATTAGCTTATATTTTCATTTCGCTGCTTAGGTGTCAAAATGCTTCAGAATGTGTACCCTTTCATGCTCTGGCAACAAGGGTTAGGGCCTTCCTTCTGTTGGATTATCACAACAAACACACAGTGATGACTTTCTTGAATTTGATTTTGGATTCTTGACAACAGGGAATATTGATCTTTGAGACTGTTCTGTGGTTTGGCAAAGAGAAAACACACATAATTTGTAATATACCAAATAAAATGGAGTGGGAATAGTTGTACAGAGACAGGATAGTAATACAGCATGATAGAGTAGAATTTCCAGCAATTCAGTTGGGACAACCATCTAATTGGTTTCCTCCTTCAACTCCTTACACCTACTGCCCATGTATCAGTCACACACACACACACACACACACACAGATAACTTAGATTATGTAGATTCTCTATTCAGAAATTGAATCACATTCCATCATTTTCAGAGAAAAATGACAATGTGGAGAGTCTTCCATTTTCTAGCCTCTCACTATCTCTGCAATCCTATCAACTATCACTCTTACCTACCCTCACTCCAATAAGGTCACTTCTGCCTCTTTGTTCTTCCTTGGCACACCAAACATATTTTCATCTCATCTCTGCATTTGATTTTCCCTCTGCTGGAATGCTTTCCCCTCAGAGACACATTTCTTATTCCTTTACTTCATTAGAAGCTCTGCTCAAATGTCATCTCATCAAAGAGGACTTCTCCAATCACCCTATCTAAATAGCACCCACTTACACTTGTTTATTTAAAGCACTCCATCACATAAATTTGTGTATTTTCTATACCTTCCCCCACTAGAATATCAGCCTGGTGAAAGCAGAGACTGTTTTGTTCACTGCTGTACTCCCAGCACTTGAACAATGCCTAAAACTAGAAAAAGGAAAGACTTAACGACTGTAAAGAAACAAAACAAAACAAAAAGAATGTATGGTTATCTATGTAGAAAGCCCAAAAGAATATACAGATATGAGTTTAGAAAAGCTGATAAATCAACTTCAGCTGAAAGCAGAAAATGTAGTAACTAAAAATATACTATATAAAGGTAGCATCCAACAGTGTACTGTCCCTAAGAAATAGTAACAAAATAAAACATTTAATGGAGAAAATTATAAAACTTTATTGAAAGATATTTCAAAAGCCAAAATAAATGGAGAATTATACCATGTTCATGAATTGGAAGACTCAATATTATAATTAATCTATACATTCAATACAAATCCAATAAAAATTTTAACTTTTCATCTTTTGATTTGGAACTTGTCAATCTAATTCTAGAAGTTGTATAGAAAAGTAATTGGCTTAGAATAGCTAAGATACTCCAAGGAAGAAAAGTTTGTTGATGCTGAAGGTGGAGGTGGAATTGTCCTGAGAGATCAAGACCTTTGTCTAAAGTGGTAATACTCAGGATTGTATAGTACTGCCACAAGGCTAGACAGATTGACCAGTGAGTCAGAACAGAAACCATCAACAGACTCCCCCAGCCCTCCACACAAAGAAACTTGATTTATTAAAAGCATTATTGTTATAGATTATTGGGGAAAGGATGAACTTTTTAGAAAATGGTGTTGGAACAACCACTTACCATATGGAAAAAAACATACTGAATTACTACCTCATGTTTTTGTAAAAATCAGTTCAGAGAGAACTAAAGACAAATATAAAAAGCAAACTATAAAACTTTTTAAAGGCAGTAAAGAGTAGCTTTATGACTTGTGAGTAGGAAATGATCACTCTCTTACCACGAAGCTAACTTGTATCCAGCTTTATAAGAGACTTTTCAAAAATAGTTATTTCCAGCAGGACATGGGTGACATTCCATAACATCTTACAACTTTCAAACTCACCTCTCAACAAAGTCTGTTGCTACAATAAACAGAAAAAATTTTCAAAAAGGGTGATTATTTCACATGAGGCATTTAAGAGATTTTCACAGGTCAACTCTGACATGGAGGAACGGAACTAAAAATTCCAAGATTATTAATGAGATGATCCACAAACTACAAACAGAAATCCTGGTTCTTCTGAGCAACACCATCTTGATTTCATCACCAGAAAGCCTGAGTATTGTTACCTGATGCAGCTGATTCTAGGAGTGTCAAGGCCGTATCATGACTCCTGGTTTCAGGAAGTCAAGAATGTGCTGATGACATCAAGAAAGGAGGACATGAAGTATTTTTTCTCCACACAGTAAGGCTTCTGAGCCATAGTGGTTGACATGCGTGAATGTCAGAGAATCTCTCCCGGGAATCAAGAATAATCTTCAAATTGAGGACTGATACTTCTGTTTCCCCCCATTTCAATCCAGCTTCTGAAACATTCTACTAGTGGTTATTTGCCCTTTCCACAAAAGACAACAATGAAGTATCTCGTGTGCTAAGAACATAACTTAAAAAAAAAATCTACATTTTTATAAAATTTGATTTAAAAATAGGATTTCAAACAGTAGAGTCACTAGAAGTACAGAGCTATCAAAAAGGTACACTTCATTTAGCATCCCCAGTGCCTTCTGCTTTCTGTGACTGGACTGTAGAGGCATCTCGGTTTTTCGCAGGGTTGTTCCCATCCTTGCCGACTTCTGTTTTCCCCTTTCTCCCTTTGGCCAGCTTCTCTCCTTTCTTTGCAGGGGCCTTTTTTGGCCTGGGCTCCAGTTTTGGAAGGGCAGGTTTAGCAGACAAGCGTGCTGATCTCCTCTGTGGCTCATCCTTCACCTTCCCTTTGTCACTTTTAGCATCTCCTTTTGCCTTTCTCTTGGGCATGGTAGCAGCAGCGCTTGGCAGCCCAAGGGGCTCTTCTGTCTTTCTTACTGTTCCTAGAAAGATTTCTTTGACAAGACACAAAAAATGTAAGTCATAAAGAAAAAGACTGACAAATTTAACTACATTAAAATTCACGTTTAACTATATTAAAATTTGTAATTTATATAGCAAAAAAATGTATAAAAAAGTTAAGTTACAAGCTGGGGAAAGATCTTCATAATACATATAACTAACAAAGGATTAGAGTGCAGACTATGTAAAGGATTCCTACAGATCCTTGAGAAAAGGATGAAAGGAAAATTTAAAAACAATGGGCAAAAGTATTAATAAATACTTCTTAGAGAAAGCATGAATGGTGAATTAGCAAATAAAAACATCAACTTCATTAGTAATATGGGAATGAATACAAAAATCAAAGGATATAACATTTCATATCCATCAAATTGGTAAACTGTCTGACAATATTAAGGGCTCAGCAGATGTAGAACAATTAAAATGCATACACTTCTAGGGTGTGTGTTCATACGTGTGTAATTAGTGTATGGCATTATTTAAAGCAATTTCACCTCTAGGTGTTTACTTGGAGGAATTCTTGAAGTTGTGCATACCAGACCCCTATAAGAATGTTCATATCAACACTGTAATTTAAAGAACCTAGAAAGCACCCAGTGTCCTTCAATAGAATAAATAAATTTTGGTAATATCTGCACAAGGGAATACTATTCAGCAGTAGAAATGAATAGACTACAGCTACATGCAAAAACATGGATGAATCTCAAGAACACAATGTTGGGCAAAAAAACAGAGTTGCAAAATGGATCTACAGTATAGATCTATTTCCAAATGTAAAACTAAATGACTTTTTCTATGCAGTAAAACTAAAAAGAGCAAGGGATAAATATAAAAATCAACACAGTAGTCACCTCAAAGGGTGTTCATCCAGAAATAAGGGTGGGGGGCAGGGGCGAGTTCTTTCCCTTAAACTAGAAGGGGGTGGAGAATGAAATACGAGTAATACACCATTAGTCTCTATATTTTACAGAGTAATTTTATGTGTTTGCTCAAGAATAAAAGCCACTTAAAAAAGGTGGGTAGCCCAGAGCACAGATTTAAGGTCACACAGAATAGAAATGATTTTATTTTGAGTCTCGATAATTAGGACTTGGGCCCATGGCTGGTATTCAAACACTATGGAAATTTTTTAAAGCTTTAGGCCAAGATTAGTGACTCATCCTTGTGTCCCATCCTTGAAAATGTTACCCGAGGAATTCTGTAACCCTATGCCCTGCCTTACTCCTTAATATTTTATTTTAAGAAAAAAATTATCTTTTATGTAAATTGCTCCAGAGTTTTTTTTTGGTACTTTTGCTGGATCTCACCATCTAGTTAGAATGGGCAAACATGGTCCTTGAGTAAACCTAGATTTTTTTTTTTTTGAGCAAACTTAGATTTGATTTTTATATTTCCTGGCTAACAAAGGCAAGTGACCACCTGTAAATGGGGCTAAAACATCAAATTACTATTTTTTTACTATGACTAGAATTTCTGGAAATTTGTCCTTTTCCTTCCTTCTTGTGGGACAGAGAGAGAAATGAGTTAAAATAAAGAGGCTCAGTGGTAAAGATCTGCTTACAGTGAAGGAGATGCCAGTTCGATTCCTGGGTCAGGAAGATCCCCTGGCGAAGGAAATGGCAAGCCACTCCAGTGTCACTGCCTGGGAAATCCCAGGACAGAGGAGCCTGGCAGGATACAGTTCATGAGGTATGGCAAGTCATACTCCTTCCATCTCACTCCAGTTTGTTTCTTAGCCCATGTCCTGTCCTGGGAATGCTCACAGTCTGTTTCCTAGGCTTAGTCTTCATGTTAGATCCCTTGAAATCCATCCCAAGCAGAGGAACCAGGATCACCACATATCAGAGGCCCAAACACAGCAAGTGACAACAAAGATAAATTCAAGAAAAATAGGCCACAAGCTGGATTCTGAATCTGAGTATATGAATATGGATTGCACCCTTGAAACTCACACTTAGGAAGTTTATCAGGAGAACAGGTGACTGACCTTACAAATATAGGAGATAAAAGCACAAATAATGAAAAAGCTGGCAGGATAAATGTTATGTCATTTTCATGAAGACCAAGGAGGTTGGGGAGGCAAAGGCTCTTACTGCATGTATTAATTTAAAATAAATTACTTGAGGTAGAGTACAGGGAATTTTTTGGGAGCAGTGAAACTATTCTGCATGCTACTAACTGTAATGTTGAATAATGACATTACACATCAGAGAAAACCCACAGAACTACATACAAAGCATGAACCTTAATGTAAACAATAATTATAATAATTAGTCAATATAATGTATAAATATTGGCTCATCCATTGTAACAAACATACCATACCAATGCAAGCTGTTAATAATGGAGGTAGAGAGAGAGAAAATATATGGGAACTCTCTTTCTGCTAAACCTAAAACTTTTCTAAAGAAATAAAGTCTACCAGTTAAACAAAAACATTTTAAGAATTAAAAAAGAAAAGAATTTGCTAGGTGATAATATATAAGTTACAGGACTATAAATATTCCCTCATGTATGTGAATGAAAAGGAAAATTATTAATTGGCAGATAAATCTTTTCTAAGTTTTTTTTTTACTTAAAAAATTTTAACTGAAATATAGTTGATGTACAATATGATTTTAGCTTCAAGTGTGGCAGATAAATTTTTAAAGTAATATAACTTTTGGGAATACAGAGATAGGGATTTCAATGGTATTAACAAGGCAAGAACTATCAAGACAGATTCTGAGGTTTTCCCAAGACATGGCAACAATTTAAAAAGTTTTAGG
>SJYC01107078.1:0-82594 GCA_006408675.1 Madoqua kirkii | reverse complement strand
CAACAATTTAAAAAGTTTTAGGAATCTAACAATTCCCTTTTGTTAAAATAATACTTCTCAGGGCAAAATTTTATTAACAGACAACAGAGCAAGTTTGTGAAAGTTCTGAATCACTGGAAATCATATTGTAAAGAACTGGACTGAAATTCTTGAGAAAATCTCAGTTTAACCCTTCATTTAACCAAATTGCTTGTTTTATGATGTGGAAAGGTATCTCAGTAGCCTTAAGGCAGGGAGGAGGGAATATCCTTTTTTTTTTTTAATCGTTTTCTTAGCTATGAAGATTTGTGGGTTTTTTTTTTAATATTAGAAAAATACCTATGATGTTTAAATATACTGACAGAACAGCTTTAAAAAAAGACTAATAGAGAAAGAAAAAGCAAATGATGCTTTTCTTCTGTAATAAAAATATACAAATGGTTAGTAAGATGAGGAGATGCAAGTGTATTAAAATCTTCTGCATAGTTAACTTCTGGGAATTCCCCAAACTATGTCAATAACATATAAAATACATCAATCTCTATCCCTAGAAATGGGCTGAATTTGTCCACCTCTCCAACCAAATTCATAGGTTGAAGTCTTAACCCTCAGTACCTCAGACTGTGACTGTATTGCGAGATGAGGCCTTTAAAGAGATGAATAAGTAAAATGAATTTATATGGGTGGGTCTTAATCCAATGACTGTCATATTGGATATTAGGACACAGATAATACAAACAGAGAGGACCGCATGAGGCTACAGCAAGAAGATGCCATCTGCAAGTCAAAGAGAGAGGTCTCAGAAGAAGCTGAACCTGCTGCCACTTTGATCTTGTACTCCCAGCTTCCAGGACTGTGAGAAAATAAATTCAGTCTGTGATGTTTTGTTATGGCAGTCCTAACAAACAAGTACAGGAGGAAAGACTGTAAAGGCCTCAGTGACTTATGACATATCTTGTATTTGATTAATTCTGATGTTTTGCCCAGCTCTCAAAATCTTTTTTCCATGCTTTTTTTTTTCTCTTTCATCATGAGCCTGTCTCTACTATCCGAGGACCAAATCCCATTGCACCCCACACCATCCCCAGCAAAGACACATTTCAGCAGCAGCCTTTTGCTTCTTTGATTGTTCCTGACCTGGGTTCTAAGAAGTTTGTTCTAACTTGGGTTCTGGTTTCAATCCAAAGTCAGAAGGCCACTCTCTTCTCTCTGCCTCTTACTTATGGCAAGATAGTGCCTTGGGGTTGGAGGGAAGACCTGGAAAATGGTTACAACACCAAGCTTAGGAAGAAGACGATAAAGAAAATAGTATAAATAAATAAAAGATCTTATTCAATTTGTGGTACACTACAGGAGCAAGAGGTCACACAGTGTCACTCTCCAAGGCCTATTTTTCTCCACATTCCAAGGTGGGCAGACTGAACTTCCTTATGAGGTTAAGTGAGAAAGACTGGGGGAGGAAGGGAGGGTCAGTAGGTGAAGGTAAGAAAGAGCAGAGTGTTTAAAAGGGCAGGGCTACGGCTGGATCTTGTCAGAACACACCTGATTTGAAGAGAAGGAGAGAGCCATAAGCTTCTAGACAAACTGTGCCCCATCTGCAGCACGTTGCTTGGGACACACTCAGCTTCCCTGCTAAAGGATTCCTGCTCCTCAGCATCAGGGAAAGATGGAGAGGATGAATCCTCATCACCTTCTGGGCCCCTGAAGCCCTTGTTCCTCTCAAGGCACCACATTAACTCACCTGTATTTCTGAGTAGTATAGAGGGCATTTAAGTGAAAATGTCTTTGATAAGTTTGCATTGAGCACCTGCCAGACTTACTGTCTTGCTAACAAGAGAAACTATTACAAGATGATAAAAGCATGGGTCTTCCAGAGAAGGTATGAAAATGGAGGAGTAATAGGGCTGGGGAAGGGATGCCTATACACATTGCCTGTTAAAAAACAGAAGGAAGAAAAAAAAAAAAAACACCAGTTCACAACAGTTCATTAGGTAAGAATTGTCCTTTCTTGTCTTAAGGCCATAAAGACATCACATTCATATTAGTCATTTGAGGGAACTTGGAACAATGTGATCTGAGAGACTAGGCTTGGCTAACTGTTAGAAATAGTAACAATCATAATATTAATTCATCTAAGAAGGCCCTGAGGATATACCCAAGGCTGTTTAGTATTATAGCAAGACTTCTTTCTCAGAAAAGCATTTGACTGATTCAGTTAACATGGAAGCAGGTCATGCCACAGAGTTAAGAAGCCAGACCTCAGGGCACAAATCCTGGTTTTAAACAAGTACTGCCAGTGACTTCTCAAGCTTCAAAGCAATACGGAGTATCCACAGCTGGCCCATTTCTTAACTTTGGGGTCTTTTTTCTTGTTGACAGAGAAAGGACGAAGTGGAGGCAGACTCAGTCCTTCGGCGTCTCCTTTAGGAGGGGGTTCTCAATGGTGAGGCCTCGTAAGCAGGGGAAGGGCGGTGAGAAAGAGTTCAGGCCAGGGCAGCCCAGCCCACAGCCCTGCTGGCCCAAGGTTTTCAAATCCCCTCCTCGCCTCCCTTTTTTTCTGCCCTAGCGTCTCCGTGAGGGGACTTCTCATCCCTGAAGGACCTGAGATCTCTCTAACCTTCACCTCCCGGATTCCGCTTTTCCCAAAGATTCACACTCGAAGCTCACGAGAGCCATGGCAGCTGTTCTGGAGAGTGGAAGGCAAGGTGGGGCTGTCGAGGGGCCGAGGTCACCCTTTCACAAGGGCCAGATTGCAGAAGGGTCGCCAATCTACGGAGGGCAGCGGGATTACCCTGGTTTCCCGGAGACGCAGGCTCAGGCTCCCCGAGTACTCACCCGAGTCTCGCGGCCGTACAGGGGCGCGGAACTCCCAGCTGCCGGCCTGCAGCACCGGTGCCTGGGGCTGAGGCAAGGCAGTCGCGGACCGCAGGCTGGCGAAGAGACGCCCAGAGGTGGGCGCTGCCAGGAACAGGAAGCAAGTCAAGGCAAGGATGCGCTTCCGGGGCTGCGGGCTTCGGGTAGCCTCGCCGAGCCGGAGACCCGCCGGCTCTCCCCGGCGCGAAGCGTGTGTCCGCTTCCGGCGCTGCGGGCCCCCGACCCACCCTGAGCAGCGTGGCCTCAGCACCACGGCTTGGGGTGAGAGAAATAAAAAAAGGAGGTGTGAAGATTTTTAACTATCTTAAAGGGTCGCTAAGGAAAACAGTTGTTTCCGCCCGGTTTCGAACCGGGGACCTTTCGCGTGTGAGGCGAACGTGATAACCACTACACTACGGAAACACCTTGGAAGCGAGTTTCCTCAGCAGATACTTTCTGCTAAAAGCAAACTCCTATTTCCTCTTCCGAGAGCTCATCTTTACCCTTGAAATTGTGCATTGTTAATACACGAGTGGTTCTTCTACTACTCTCCCAAATTAGAGAGGCCAATTAGATGCGCAAACCAAGCCCCTGCAGCATACAGATGAACCCAAATTCTTAATACATTCTTACTCTGGAAATGACCGGATGGGGGAGAAAAAGAGACTTCAACTGCTTCACTCTTATTTTTCTCCCCCTACCCCTCACTATTACTTTTCAATCTGAACTTTTGGATTTTAATTTCTTTCTCTTGCTTTACTGCTGCTGCTCCTGCTAAGTCGCTTCAGTCGTGTCCGACTCTGTGCGACCCCATAGACGGCAGCCCAGCAGGCTTCCCCGTCCCTGAGATTCTCCAGGCAAGAACACTGGAGTGGGTTGCTATTTTCTTCTCTGATGCGTGAAAGTGAAAGTAAAGCTGCTCAGTTGGGCCGACTCTTAGTGCCTAGGTTACCTCAAACCCATCTTTCAGTCAAAATGGACTGGCGGGGCTGGGCCTGTCACCGAGCCCAGGCACAGTTCTCTGTTCGGCTTTGGCTATCGCCACCGCATGGTCGGATGCGGAATTTGTTCAGCAAAGGAGTTTTGGCGCCAGTTGTGGTCAAAAGCGGGTTCTTCTCGTTCCTGAGACTTACAGGTAGTGGAACTTGAAACTTCACCTTGCAGAGGATTTTCTTTCTTTTTCTTTTTTTGCGGTGTATTTTCTAATTCCACTCAGTTCCTCAGAGGTAAAGGAAAAGTGAGGATGCGCACCACGAGCCAGCCAGGAGTCGAACCTGGAATCTTCTGATCCGTAGTCAGACGCGTTATCCATTGCGCCACTGGCCCCCGCACGTGAGTGATACGGAGGCGGACCTGCCTTCATCAGAAACTAGGCGGCGGCACATTTCCACTTTTTGGAGTCTGCTCCTGGGCCTGAAAACCGCGTTTTCTTGGCTAATTCAGACTGCAGAGCGTGAACTCCGTGGCGGCCACTTCGTCTGCAGGTGCCCCAGCGTCTGTGCTCCTTTCTCAGGATGTCTGTACCGAACCCTGCACCCTCCGTGTCCCCAAATCACCTCTCCATTCATTCATTCATTCATTCAACCAACCAATATTACCATCAAGGCACTGGAAAGACGACTGAAGAAAACAAGTTGTGATCTTTGACCTCAAGAAGATTGCATGGACGTAGCTAAGACGGTATTAAAATACCCAATAAATGAAATAACCGTGATAAGCGCTTAGAGATAAAAAGAGAAACGGGAAAGAGAATTTAAAAGTCCATCAGGCAAAGGGATGAGCGATAAATACGGGTATCTAGGAAAAGAGCCATCTGGAACTGCGAAATCTCCAGGGCAAAATCCTGGAGGTGGGAGCGTACTTGGGACGTTTCAGCAATGTCTAGGAGGCCAGTGCTGGGCAGAGATGGGTAGGAGACCTCGGGGAGATAATCTCGGGCCTTGTACGCCCTTGTCTGGACTTTGGCTGTTACTCCCTAGGAAACTGGAAGCCTTTGTGATGCCAAAATTTTGGCTCTCTGTGCATCCATGCTGAACAGAAGTACGGAGGCAGTCACAGAGGAGAAGGAAAGAGTGGCTTCACTTCTTTGCCAGGCAAAGGGGGAACACAATAGGCTAGGACCCCAAGAAGTGTGCCCCGCCCCTCATTCCGTGGTGAATAAGGAGAAGTTATCCATCAGGCAGAGGTATATGATCAAGGTATATGATCAAGAGGTGTATGATCAAGGCAGTAACAGTCTAGCATTCTTCTGCCAAGTTTCAAAAGGGTGGGGTTGCTGACAAGATTAGGGTGTGTGCCAAGGGTGGGGTTGCTGACAAGATTAGGGTGTGTGCCAGTCTCAGGTGATCGGTTTTTTAGTTCTGATGAGCCTCTCTGGTCCCTTTAATCTTGTTTCAGGTGGTCTCCCGGCTGCCCCTCCTTTGATTAACACTGTTCGAATCTGCTCTTTGGAAGTCAGAGAGGGTCATGGAGGCTGGAGTCTTACCTACAAGAAATAGGGGACAAAAGGCCTCCCTCCATGGCCAGGATCCCTCTGCTCCACATAACATCTGCAAAGACCTCCCTTCGTTTTGAAGGTTTTGTAAGGTTTTCTCTCTCTCTCTCTCTCTCTTTTTTTTTTTTTGGCTTCCTCAGATTTCTCTGGTGTTCTGACATGAGCTGAGGCTTGCTTTCATTTTGTTTTTAGAAATCTACTGGGTCTTTTCTGAGGGTTCCAGTTTCCAGTCTTTTCTTCAGGGTTTGTCCCAGCTAGAAAAAGAGAAACAGACAGTCCAGAAAAAACATAACCAGTAGGAAAATATACATGCTTTTCTAGAAATTGGCTTATGTGATTGTGGTGACTGACAAGTCTGAAATCTGTATTGCTGGATGGCAGTCTAGAAAACTCTCAGCCAGGAGCTGATGCTATAGTCTTGAGATAGTTTCTTCTTAAGGAAAACCTTCATTTTGCTCTTAAGTCTTTCAACTTGTTAGATAAGGGCCATGCACATTACTGAGGATAATCTCTTTTACTTATTATAGTCAACTTATTGCAGATGTTAACCACATGTATAAAATACTTTCACAGCAACATGTACAGTACAATTCATTTGCTCAGTCATGTTCAACTCTGCAGTCCCATGGACTGCAGCATGCCAGGCTTCCCTTCCCAGTTCTCACATCCATTCATGATGTACATTAGTGTTTAATTAAATTACTGCAACATGTACAACATTAGTGTTAAATTGAATAACTGGGCTCTGTAGACTAGCCAAGTTGACATGTAAAAATCAATCATCCCTGTGGTGGAGTCTCCTCCTCCCTGGGTCACAGTGCACTATTCTTCCAGTTCTCTCCCAAGTATTTGGGAAATAGTAGCACTGCCAGCTATTTCTACTCTCAGCAGTCTATGACACAGAGATCTACACCTTCTCCAATTTCAGTTGTGTGGAACAGAGCCAGTGTCAGGGGCCTGTCCATGGTCTTTGCAGATCACATCCAGATTTCTGAAAATGATTGCTCTTAGTCTCACTTTTTCTCCCAAGACTTGTCTCTGGCTTGTTAAAAATTCCTTTGACGTCTCAGAATTTCTATGCAAATTTTGAACAGGTGCCAAAGGAAAAACACAAACCAAATATTACTGGCTCTGCTGTCTTTCTAAATGTCCACTCCAGCTTGGACAAAGTCATGTTAGGTGTGACTATGCTGTTTATGATTATCTTGGAAAATTCCACGGACTGAGGAGCCTGGTAGGCTACAGTCCATGGGGTCTCAAAGAGTCGGACACGACTGAGCAACTTCACTTTCTTTCTGGCTCCAAGCACATTAATAAAACGATGGTTTGCCGACTAAGGTCTATCTAGTCAAGGCTATAGTTTTTCCTGTGGTCATGTATGGATGTGAGAGTTGGACTGTGAAGAAGGCTGAGCGCCGAAGAATTGATGCTTTTGAAGTGTGGTGTTGGAGAAGACTCTTGAGAGTTCCTTAGACTGCAAGGAAATCCAACCAATCCATTCTGAAGGAGATCAACCCTGGGATTTCTTTGGAAGGAATGATGCTAAAGCTGAAACTCCAGTACTTTGGCCACCTCACACGAAGAGTTGACTCATTGGAAAAGACTTTGATGCTGGAAGGGATTGGGGGCAGGAGGAGAAGGGGACAACCGAGGATGAGATGGCTGGATGGCATTACTGACTCGATGGACCTGAGTCTGAGTGAACTCCTGGAGTTGGTGATGGACAGAGAGGCCTAGCGTGCTGTGATTCATGGGGTCGAAAAGAGTTGGACACGACTGAGCAACTGAACTAAACTGAATCTTATATTATTAAAGAAATCGGTGCTTACTTATTTCACGGAGTCAATCAGACTGTGCGTCAAGTTCATAGACTCAATCGTTTTATGAAAAAGAAATCTAGCAGAGTCAGGGCTTTTCAACCTCTTCCTCACATCATGTTTGCAGGCAGAGATTAATGCCAATGGTGGTTTCGAGTGAGACAGAGTTATCCTTCAATATGATAGAATTTTAAAATACCAGCATGTTAATTTCAGCGTTTTCAGAATAGTCACAGATTTCAAGCAAGCAGCCTATTATAATTACAAGTTTCATTTGAGAAGTTACTTTCACAGCTATAGCAACAATTTGTAAAACTCTTGCCAGTTCCATTAAAGTCCGTTGTCTAAGGACATATCTATTTCATATAATAGAATGAATTTGGAACAGTTACAAATACACAAGCACCTATGAAAATGTACTTCTTGTGGATGCTCTCAATTTAACAGTTTTATCAAGTAGATCCTTTGGATAAGTTATCGAACAAGAAAGCTTCTCTTCCTCTAGTTGCAGAAGAGAGGAGATTGCTCCTTTACCTCTTTCCAAGACTAGGTTTTAATAATGAAATCTTGAATTTATTAAAGATACAATTTAGTCAAGCAAGAAGCAGGCAGGTGGGAGCCCATTTTACAGAAAGAAATGGGGTAAGGAAGAGCTAGAATTTTAATTAAAATCCATGAAATAAAGCACACAGGGAGTTCTTTCTTCAGGGACTAGTTCCTGGTACAGAAATTGTTCTGGTGCAAATGTGTTACTCGACTCGGAGGGGTGTTCTCATGTAAATGTAGCTAATTTCCTTTCCTCCAGGGGTCCCAGGTCATACTTCACCCAAGGAAGCCTGAGCTGCTGAACTCTTGCCCTTCCTGGTAGTTTCCGGAGACTCCTCTGGCGCCGCCCAGGGCTTCAGGCTCGCTCCCGAGTTTCCCTTACCTCACTCCTGCACAGAGGGTCTCAGTTTTCCTATGGCCGCGCGGTCTTTTAGGTCTTTGCGGGAGAAGCAGCGGTTTATCTTTAGGATTTAGGAGATCATCTGGAGAGCTCGCCCGAGCGTCAATACAAGGAAATACATGCAGAGGGTGGGGGCGGGGAAAAGCTAAGATCATTCCTTTTCTATGTTGATTTGGAAGCTGGCAGGCGTGTTGGCTCCGTGGCTTAGCTGGTTAAAGCGCCTGTCTAGTAAACAGGAGATCCTGGGTTCGAATCCCAGCGGGGCCTTTTGTGGTTTTCCTGCCCTCAAAAAGAATACGAAGAGATCAAAACCCTAATCAACTTAAACTGTAAATTTTCCCTATGGTGTTTCAAGAAAGTGCTTCATGTGGCTCTGAGATTTGGGGCGGTTTTATTGTTTATAAAAAAAGAAAAAGAGGAGACTAAGATAAATTTGTTTTTCTTTCAGAAGAATTTCTACTTTTCTTAAGGTTTCATGTAATATTTTTTCCAGCAAGTACCAAAGGATCCAGGGAAAGCAGAAAGCAAAGGAACCAGATTTAAACTACAAGCAGCATAATAATCTCTAGTCATTCTATTCTTTTCCCTGGTGAAATCCCAAACAATTGGGGTTTCATAATCTACAGGCAATATTTTTAATCAAGATCAGTCTCTGGAATGATTCATAAACGTGTTGCTGAAAAGGCTTGTTGTTGTTGTCATGTCTGACTCGACTCGAGTCCATGGGCTGTCGCCAGCCAGGCTTTTCTGTCTTTCACTATCTCAAATGTGCTTAAATTCATGTCCATTGGGTTAGTGATGCTATGTAACCATCTCATCCTCTGCCGCCCCCTCCTTTTGCCTTCAATCTTTCCCAGCATCAGGGTCTTTTCCAGTAAGTTGGCTCTTGGCATCAGGTTGCCAAAGTATTGAAGCTTCAGCTTCAGCAGCAGTACTTCCAATGAATATTCATGGTTTATTTCCTTTAGGACTGATTGGTTTGATCTTTTTGCTGTCCAAGGGACTCTCAAGAGTCTTCTCCATCACCACCATTAGAAAGAATCCATTCTTTTGCGCTCAGCCTTCTTCATGGTCCAACTCTCAAGTCTCTACTTGATTACTGGAAAAATTATAGCTTTGACCATATGAACCATTGTCAGTGAAGTGATGTCTCTGTTTTTTAATACACTGTCTAGGTTTGTCATGGAGAAGGCAATGGCACCCCACTCCAGTACTCTTGCCTGGAAAATCCCATGGACGCAGGAGCCTGGTAGGCTGCAGTCCATGGGGTCGCTAAGAGTCGGGCACGACTGAGTGACTTCACTTTTGATTTTCACTTCCATGCATTGGAGAAGGAAATGGCAACCCACTCCAGTATTCTTGCCTGGAGAATCCCAGAGACAGAGGAGCCTGGTGGGCTGCCGTCTATGGGGTCGCACAGAGTTGGACACGACTGAAGCAACTTAGCAGCAGTAACAGCAGCAGGATTGTTGTAGCCTTCCTTCCAAGGAGCAAGTGTCTTTTAATTTCATGACTGCAGTCACCATCTGCAGTGATTTTGGAGCTCAAGAAAAGAAAATCTGTCACTGCTTCCACTTTCCCCCCTCTGTTTGCCATGAAGTGATGAGACCAGATGCCATGATCTTATTTTTCCTTAACCTTAGAGAATGCTGCAACATCTCAATTCATACCAACCTCTAAAACCCAACCATATAATATGAGTTGTAAATGGCTATTTTTAAAAGGTGGTCTTGTGCTCAGAGATTTTTTTGGAAAGAAAAATCAAAGAGGTAAATACTCGTCACAATGATTTCAGCAAGAAGTTGTCAGGGGAAGCATCCTTTTGATTGTACACAGGGTGGATATCTCACTACAGCAGACTGACCTGAAGCTGTTCAATCAGCACCCAGGCTGACTTGAAGAAGCAGTACAGGAGGGTCTAGGGTACATTTTTCCAAACTCTATAAGAGAAAGGAAGGAAATATGAAAAGTGGAAAAGAAGTCTAGAGATTTGCTCATAGTTTGGTCCCTTTATATAGAAACTCAAGATCAGGGAAACGAAATTCATTGTAACTGTTACCCACTTGCTCATCTCCCAAGACCAACCACCTGGCCCAGAAAGTCTCACCAACCTGACTTTTACCTTCAGAACACATGATTTTGTATAGATTGTCAGCAGTTGAAATATATCTTCTGTTCTATCTGCAGAAACAAAATGTCCCAACACTTTGAAGAATAGTTCAGAAAACAATTCTACTTTTATGGAGGCTTTCTCCACTCACTCTTCAGCTTAATTCCCCACTTTTCCTTATAGACATCACAGAGCAATGGAAGTGTCAATGAAAATTCAATAACTAATCAACTTAAGAAGAAAAAAAAGGGAATTTTATTTGAGCTAAACTGAGGATTATAACCAGGAGACAGATCCTTAGAAAACCCTGACAACTGTTCTACTTGTTAGAAGTTGAAAGAACAGTCATATGCATTTTTGAGACAAAGGATAGTACATCAACATGACATGCTGATATTTTATGTGAAGTTCACCAAGGTTATACC
Organism: Madoqua kirkii; assembly: GCA_006408675.1. NCBI lineage: Eukaryota > Metazoa > Chordata > Mammalia > Artiodactyla > Bovidae > Madoqua > Madoqua kirkii. The sequence continues at coordinate 71,970 of SJYC01107078.1, read as the reverse complement.
TAGTCCATAGAAGCACATAGAAAGCAAGCATACAGTTACCATACTCCTGACAAAATTGGTAAATAATGCTATTCTTTTAAGAAAAGGAAAGAGGGAAAAAATTATCTTTATGATGGAGCAGTCACTTCCATTTTTGAGGTGCTCTGGTTAATGTGCACACTGCATATTAAGGAGGGAGGAGGTCTGAAGAAACACAAAAAGAGAATTTATGTTTAATTTTTCTGCCCTACTTTAATATACAAATTTTATTTCAAGAGACAGACCGTCTTTTTCATATGCTTCTATATTCTGCACAACAAAGCCTTTTTCCCAGGCCCCGATTACAGACCACAAATGGTAAGGCCAGCTGGGTCATGGTAGAGATGTTAACACTAGATCACTCCTTAATTCTGTTACCAAATCTACCTTAACCTTCACCCTTCTGCTCCATTAGGCTCCAGGAATACCTTTACAAGGATGCTTCCAGCCAAGTGGCCCTCAATAGATTGCCTGATCTGTCCCATTGAGATAGTGTTACTGGTTACAGAAGCTACGGAATATTCCAGGTGAAGAATTTAGCCATCTCTCCTAAAGTCTAAAAATCTTCCTAACTCTCCATGTATCCATTGTGAAAGTGATTTACATATACAAGTGAAAATAGTTTACAGTTAAATACTTGTTTATCTACCCAGTGCTTATCATGTGGCAGGCACCATGCTAATCTCACTTCGGTCATGAGTTTTGTCCGCTGATGGACAAAACTCGCTGATGGAAGGGTGAATCAAACAGTTCAACGGCAATTACAGTACAGTGAGACATAACTCCATTGGAGTGGAGGGTACAGTAGACCACACTGTGATACTCAGCTCAGACTGAGTGGAGATAGGAGGTGGGGGAAGACTTCCTGGAAGGAGTGATAGCCAAACCGAGCATGGAGAAGATGTAGGCAAGATCCAGACAAGAAAGTGGGCTGGAGGTGAAAGGTTGTTGAGCCATGAAAGATGCTGGAATTCTTGGCCTCCAGAGGAAAGGAATTCAGTCTGGGGCCAGTGACGAGGCTTCATTGCTCAGAGCTTTTGTATAATAAAGTTTTATTAAAGTATAAAAGAGATAGAGAAAACTTCTGACATAGACATCAGAAGGGGGCAGAAAGAGTGCCCTGGTAATCTATAGCCGCACGTTTTAGGTCTGCTCAGTTTAGTCAGTTCAGTTGCTCAGTCGTGTCCGACTCTTTGCGACCCCATGAATCGAAGCACGCCAGGCCTCCCTGTCCATCACCAACTCCCGGAGTTCACTCACACTCGCGTCAGTGATGCCATCCAGCCATCTCATCCTTGGTCCCCTTCTCCTCCTGCCCCCAACCCCTCCCAGCATGAGTCTTTTCCAATGAGTCAACTCTTCGCATCAGGTGGCCAAAGTACTGGAGTTTCAGCTTTAGCATCATTCCTTCCAAAGAAATCCCAGGGTTGATCTCCTTCAGAATGGACTGGTTGGATTTCCTTGCAGTCCAAGGGACTCTCAAGAGTCTTCTCCAACACCACACTTCAAAAGCATCAATTCTTCAGCACTCAGCCTTCTCCACAGTCCAACTCTCACATTCATACATGACTATGGGAAAAACCATAGCCATGACTAGATGGACCTTAGTCGGCAAAGTAATGTCTCTACTTTTGAATATATTATCTAGGTTGGTCATAACTTTCCTTCCAAGGAGTAAGCATCTTTTAATTTCATGGCTGCAGTCACCATCAGATAAGAGAGCACCTCAGGGCTGACCGAGTTTCATCAGGCCCCTCTCCCACAATACACATTTTTGAGATAGGATGGCACAGGTGTGTCATCCCCAAGCCATAAAACAATTGATATGAATACTGGTTTGTTGAGCTGTTATCAGCCCAAGGTTTGGAAAAGAAAAAACAGTTAGTCTTAGGTGGAACTATTTTAAAGAAAGGTAAATTCCAAAGCAAATACATAGTTTCATTAACATAGCTTAAGAAAACATTTCCATAAGAAAAACGCATTGGTTAACTCAAGGTTTGAGAAAGGTTAAATTCAGATGGAACCAGTGTCCTCATGGCAGCATAGAATTTTAAGAGAAAAAATATTTGACGCTTGCAGCCTACTTCTTCCTTTTGGAGACCCCTGGCCTTCCTGCCTGTTACCTTCTCAAACAAGAAGTAGAAGAGGTGCTCCAGGCAAAGGGGACAGTGTGTGGTGAGGACAAGGATGCTCAGTTTGGGTAAGTGGAAGCAGTAAGAGAATAGAGTGTGCAGATCTTGAAATTCTTTGTCTGGAGATGATCGTAAGCAGGTAGGCATGTAGGCATCCTCAGTATTTATGGCATCATGAAAACCACAGGTGGACTTGATTTGATAGCTGATGCAGCTCAAATGTTTCATACTTTCTCTTTAAAAGGTCATAAGTTACCAAAGCAGTATGGGTGGAACTTGAATTTAAAAGTTATGGATTGAGTAGGGCCTCTAGCTGGGCTGCTGAGGTTCTCTATGGGGTCAGATCCTTCCACCTCAAGGGATCAAACCCTGGTCTCCCGCAGTAATTGAAAGTAATTGTTCTAGATACCGTCTAGGTGTATGCACAACATCGGCTAAAAAATTGTAGCCAAAAGGGACAAAGTAAAAATAGAATGAGATATATGACACAGCGGCATTTATGTAAATTAAAAATGTATATAGCAAAACCAAAAATGTGTTCTACAAAAACACAGAGCAAGCAAGAAAAGGATGGTCTTTCCAATGATTTCTTAAGAAGGAGTGGGAGATGAGAAATAAAATTGAAGAAAGGCAATTAAAAGGGAATCTATAAATAAATAAAACAAAAGAATGGCCCTGTAAACATCAGTGAAAGGAGTAACTTTTATTCAACTCCTTGAATGTAAAAAAGAGAGAGGGACAGACAGCTAGAGACAGGGAAAGGAGATTAAAATGACTAGATCTTAACTTGTGTTCTGGGTAGAGTGCTTTCATTTTAGAACTTGGCTAATTTCTTTTAATATTTAAAAATTTTTTAAATTTTGGATAATTTATTTAGGAAAAAAGGAAAAACAGATTAATCCACGAAACGTGGGGGAAAGCTGGTGATACACGCAACCGTGTGACTGATTAAAAGATGTAAGCAATGTCAGGAGTGGGATTCGAACCCACGCCTCCAGGGGAGACTGCGACCTGAACGCAGCGCCTTAGACCGCTCGGCCATCCTGACCAGCTGTACTTTTGTTGCCCTCAAACTTCATTTCAATGTCTGTATGAATGATAGTTTTCCCCCCAACCCCTTCCCCCACCAGTTTACGTACGGCCCCGGACGCAGACCCCGAGCGGAAACGCCGAGTCGAGCGCCGGGTTGCGGGGGCCGCCGGGCAGTGAATGAAGGCGGATTCGATTCAAGGCTGCAGCCGGCGGGGCGGCGCTCGGCTGGGTAGCCAAGAGTAAGGGAAATTTCTTTCCACTCTCGACAGAATTCTTGTTTATATAATGGCACCCATATTGCTGAAATTGCCTTGCTTAAACTGACACCTGCTCCTGGGAAGTCTTACGATATTCTGTTTGGTGCTTGCTGGGGCCCAGACCTCGGGTGCTCATTAACTCTTCCCTCCTCTCCTTTCTGTCCGCTGGACCCTCAAGACCTATGTAAGGGGGTCCCAGTGTCTTGTTTCTTGATCTGGATTTTCTAGCTGTACCTTGAGAATGGGTGGACTTTTCTGAATGGATGTCATGCTGCTCTCAAAAAGGAGGCATCAAACTAAAACCAGTTCTGCCTTTCTCTTTCTACAAGTGTGTCACTCTATCTTCCCTTAATTCGTAAGATTTTCGTACATCTGTGTTTATGTCCAGCAAAGCTGTACCTCAAAGACTTTCCAACTAGTTTGAAACACTCCTCAAAAAGTATTTAGTTTAAGTCCTTTGAACTAAACAATACAGATTCTTTTTTATTTTTTAAAGGAGAGGATGAACCCAAATATTGGTTATATTTGAGTGAGACTTGGGATCATTGTTACTTTTTAAAATTAACTTTCGTATGTATTCAAGGAAGAAGAGTATTTCCATTTTAAATTTTAAAGTGAGTGGCAAGAATAAAGGCACGTATAGTTGAGTTGACTCGGAGTTTTCCAGAGGGCGATTTGAGGAGACCTGATGGCAGAAAGTGAAGAGGAACTAAAAAGCCTCTTGATGAAAGTAAAAGAGGAGAGTGAAGAAGTTGGCTTAAAGCTCAACATTCAGAAAACGAAGATCATGGCATCTGGTCCCATCACTCCATGGGAAATAGATGGAGAAACAGTGGAAACAGTGTCAGACTTTATTTTGGGGGGCTCCAAAATCACTGCAGATGGTGATTGCAGCCATGAAATTAAAAGACGCTTACTCCTTGGAAGAAAAGTTATGACCAACCTAGATAGCATATTCAAAAGCAGAGACATTACTTTACCGACTAAGGTCCCTCTGAGTGAACTCCGGGAGTTGGTGATGGACAGGGAGGCCTGGCGTGCTGCGACTCATGGGGTCACAAAGAGTCGGACACGACTGAGCGACTGAACTAAACTGAACTGAATGTTGTTTGGAAGCAGAAGGAGCAGATGAATAGGGATAAGCAGAGAGATGGCACGGAAGAGCTGTTGTTGATTAGTGATGATAGGAGTTGCACAGTTATTTTTCTCTTAATGTGAATGTCTGGGTCTCTTTTAAAGAGAGGCAGACCCTTTCAAACATGTGATGACCAGAGCTGGCTTTTGGTGTGTGAAATGAAGTTCCTTATTTCAGGAACATTTGCATTTTTAAAGCTGATCTTTAGCTGTGGGGTGAAAGGTTTTAGTTTCTGGTTTAAGAAGGAAGTCAGGCCTTGGAAATACTACAGTTGATTATTTGCACTGGTGGAAGAGGACTTTCTGGATCTTCTGAAACCATGAAACCATAGTATCACTGATTCTGCTTCAGGTCATTAAGACAGGCTTTGATGAAGCATCAGCAAGGCCACCTTTCTTCTCTTTCAGAAGATTTGAAAATAAAGCCAGAGCTACCAATTTCCTCCTTCAGGTCCTGGTATCTGGTGCCAGATGGAAAGGGAGCTGCGATGGAAAGGGAGCTGCAAGGCTTATCACATAAGTTCAGAATCTACTGCCAGCTCAGTGCTGTGTTTGGTAACCATTTTCCTTGAAGATCATGAAGAAATAGGAAGGTGAGGGCACTCACAGAGCTAATGAAACCTCTGACTATTTCTCTTTCTACTCTCAGAGAGGAGTTCTTGTGGCAGCCCCATTTATTTAGGGTAAGACTTTATATATACATTTCAGGATACGCATAGTACATTAAACTGGCAAAACAACTACTTAAGATTCTCAAGTATTTTTAAAAGAAGTTTGGACTTTTAAAAAAATCTTTTACTTTCTAAAAGTACAATTTGAACATAAATGAATACTTTGAAACCAGAGGTAAATGGTGGTCTTCTCTCAGGAGTCCAATGTAGGGTAGGGTGAATACAGCTTGAGGAAGGGGCAAGGAAAGGAGGATCACCCAAGTTTGTTTGTTTTTCCAATTATAAGGCATCACCAAATATTTCCTCCAGGGCCTAAGGGTGGGTAGTTACTGGCACTGTGGCCTTTTTGTAAGTAGCTGGCCCTTCTTGGGACAGGAAGCCCTGTGCTGCCTGCCCTGGTGAGCCTACTGCCAGCAGGTCTGGGGATGGGTCTTGGATAAACAGAAGCACAGTGCTTTGACCCACTGCATTTCCATGCAGGTTTCTTCTCTCTGTTTTGTGTCAGTTCCATTTGTTGGATAAAGAAAGGGAGGTGTGCAGAAGCTGTTTTCAACAATCAGACAGATTTATTTATTAGGTTAAGACCATGGACAACATTGATCCTGGAAAACCCAATGGAAATGGAAGTTGGGAGCCTGGACAAGACAAACATATACAGGAAAATGCAAATACAAATAAGTGCAATCAATCTAGCTGTGCTGAGTACAATGATGCAGCTTTCAGAGGACCCTGAGGAGAAGCAGCACGTAGGAAAGCTGGGTGGAGAGAGAGTGATTTGTGGCTCAGTATGGAAGTGGATGGTGGTTAAAGCTAATTAAAGGTGTGGTTGAGCAGTTTTAAACAATATGTTGGTGAGATGTGGCCATTGGCCATGAGACAACAGCCAATCAAGTGGTGATGGTGTCTGAGACAGTAAAGCGTCTGTCTACAATGCAGGAGACCTGAGTTTGATCCCTGGGTTGGGAAGATCCCCTAGAGAAGGAAATGGCAATCCACTCCAGGACTATTGCCTGGAAAATCCCATGGACAGAGGAGCCTGGTAGGCTACAGTCCATGGGGTTGCAAAGAGTTGGACACGACTGAGCAACTTCATGATCACTGAAAGAAGATGCCTGAAAATGCCTCTAAAGTGGAGAGATTCTAGATCAAAAGGAAGAAGAGAACCAGCAACTTGTGGAGTCAACAAAGTGAGGCTGGAAAGAGCGCTTTGCATTTTGTTTAAAATTCTCTTCTCTTTCATTCTATCTGACCTCCTCACCTTCTTTACTCCCCTTGCCAACTGTTCAGATCCACTCTGTAGGAATGACTTAGAAAATCTGAGATATGGACCCTAAAGCTCTAGGGACAAGTCAGATGTTTATCACTGCCTGAGTTCACCTCATTTTCCTCTATCATGATGTGCCCTCCAAGTTCCTTTATGGGATTTCAGCCACCGGTTTTCCCTTCCCAGAACTCTTTGGGTTTTCTGCTTACTTAAAACCTGTTCCTGTATATACCCCTATCCTGGACACCAAGATATTTCTGTCATAACCCTATGCCGACCTAACTCCATCTTGATCCCCAAACTGCAATTCCCTCCCTAGAGGATTTGGCCTCTGGGATGGGAGACCACAAGAAGCAATCTGAGTCACTTCCCTGCCCCTTGACTGTTACAGAAACAGAACAGGAGGGCCTGTTCCTCACACTCTATCAGCAGCAACACAACCTTCTCAAGATTAATTAATCCCTAACCCAACGGAAGAAACAGGGGCTGAGTAAATCTGGCAGATGAAGCCCTGGGAGTTGTGGAAGAGGAGGTTAGAGTAGAGGTAAAGAGCTGAGCTGGAGTATTTCTTAAGGTAGCCCTTGGCTGGGCTGGAGAGGAATTAGTTTAGAATGGAGGGTTTCTATATCCCCGGAGGCAGAGTCCTCCCCCATGGGGGACAGTGGGATCTCCTTTGAAATGTCCTTGGCATCAGCAACTACCATCACTCCCTCAAGCCCATCAGTGATTGGGCAGATAGTCAGGGGCTTTTTACCACAGGACCACAAGCAGAAGAAGGGCCGGAGGGGGCCAGAGAAAGAGGCCTTGGAGAAAGTATAGATATGGGATCCATCAGTCATGTTGTAGAAGAAGATGTCTCCTGATTCATAGTCAAGGAAGACCCCAACCCGGCGGGGGGGTCCAGCCAGTGGGAGAGGGGTCCGCAGTGGGGTGAGAGCCCAGTACCCATTTCCATACAGCTCCACAGCCCAGAAGCCATTCTCGGGAGTCATGGGGTCAAATCCTTTCTTCATCACATTCTCCCTACACACCCCAATTGCCCAGTCCGTCCTGTCTCCCACCTCCACCTCCCAGTAATGTCTCCCCGAGGTGAAGGCTTCACGACCCATCACACAGGGCCAGGAGTCAAATCTTTCTGGTTTCTCAGGAAGTTTCTGACGTGAATCTTCCAGTCGGACAGATTTTGAATCTTCATACAGAAAGAGGTGGGGGTGGGCGGTATCTGGATCCAGAGTGACATCCACTAGAGACAGAGAGAAAGTGAGTCTGATTATCAGTGAATGTCACAGACTGAAAGAACCATCCTTTCTTCTCTGAAGAAGTGGAGACCTGCTCTAGCAGTTGACAGGTTTCCTCAGGAAGGGAACTGCTTGGCCTGCTCAGCTGTCTTTTCCCCTCTTCCATCCACAGCCATAGGGTGATGTATCAACTGACTGTCCCCAGTAACCCGTGGGACCCTGTCAGAGGGGACTTGCCTTCTAGCCATCTTCCAAGGCCCTTTATGTGCCTCAAGGATAATGTTGAGGCCATTTGCCATCATCTTTCCCCTCTATGTAGGTTTCCCTAATGGCTCAGACGGTAAAGCATCTGCCCACAATGTGGGTAGACCTGGGTTTGATCCTTGGGTTGGGAAAATCCCCTGGAGAAGAAAATGGCAACCCATTCCAGTACCCTTGCCTGGAAAATCCCTCGGACAGGGGAGCCTGGTAGGCCTACAGTTCATAGGGTCGCAAAGAGTCAGACACAACTGAGCAACTTCACTTTCACTTCCCCTCTGTATATTAGTGGTTTTTATTTCCAAGTATTGGAGGACTTTGAATACCTCCAGGGTAGCACCTCAGAGCCCTTAAGATATTCAGAATCACTGACCTGCATGCAATGTAGCCTTTTTCCATTCTGTAGTGAGAGAGGGTGGGGGAGGGGGAAAGAGTGTTATCGACATGTTTTATAATAAGAGAGACAACTTTGTGGATGTAAAAAGACAAAGAACATAGAACTTACTGAGCTCTTCCAGGAGTTTCTCTGGAAAACAAACAGAAATATGTTAATGACCTTCTAGCCTGGGCACGAGGGAGGGAACAAAAAAGGTGTGAGAAACATATAAAGGAGAAACTATTTATTTCATGACCACCTGATTATTGAGGCATTATCAGCAAATGAAGAACAAGGATTTTGTTTTGTTTTCTAAGAAATATGCAGGAAGTTCCTACTCACTTGGTATCAGATCTTTAATCATTACTGAGTTAAAAGTAAGGATAGAGTCTGAAGGTTAATAATGAATAAACATCACGTCTATTATCTCATTTAGAGTTGCTTTTGACTCATCTTATACCCAGACCTCTATTATTCTTCATATTGGGTGCCAGTGAATTCAGGAGCTTTATAATTCCCTCTGATTTTTAGAATTCTGGAATCAATTATCTTCCCATTGGCAGTCATCCTAAAGGACTTGGGTTTAACCCCACGTGGAAGCACTCCTGACAAGTAGACTGGGATTCTATGACTTACCTTTAGAAGGAATTCATTCCTCCTCTGTCTGGATCTTTCCTTGTATAGTCTCCAAGTGAAAAATATGGACCCAATTGTGAGAAGTCCTAGGACCACCAAGATGACAGCCACAGCCACCATCCAGGGAGTCAGCCTTGGGAAGAAGGAGGCTAGAACAAAATCCCCAAGATGGACATTTGTTGAGAAACTCAGAGCAAATCTAGCTCCTCTCCTGATTCCAAAGGGGGCTGGAAGAGAGGATGACCTGGATCTCTCACATTCCTCCCATGGCAAAAGAGTCCCTCCAATACCACTCTGAGGTTTTCAGATAAAGTTTGGTCTTAGGTAAGAGAGGGCAGAGAAAGAGAGGAATGAAGATGAAGAAGAGTCATTTGGGGACAGGACCTGTGGAATAAAGAACATAATGGACTGATTCATGTTATCATGGAAATTTCTCTGTAGCCATGAATGCAGGATGGGAGCCAAGGGGATGAGGGAAGTAAATAAGGAAGGGGAAATATCACTTCTGTGTGCAACAGGAGACTCAATGACCCAAGAATAAGGAAAAGTTCCTTGCTGAACCAGAGGTAGAGTGTGAAGACTCTGGAAACTTGGAGCTCTAGCATGGGATAGGGAGGAGGGAGAGGTAAGGGTGGAAAGAGGAGAACTGATTTAGCTAGATCCAGAAGGCTCTGAATCAGGAAGACCACATCCCTCAGAGACAAAGCTTTTCCAAGATATATCTCTTAAGAAAATCTGGAAGACTTTTGTATCTAAGATATATCTTCTAAGATGAAAAATCTGGAATGTCTGTGAGATCTAGGTATAAAACTTATGCCTTCAAAATCTCTAGTGAAGTTGGTGAGGCTCAGTGGACAGGAGTGTAGGTGGGGAAAGTTTAAGGTGAGAAAAATAAAGTCTGCCAGGAGGTTGTACCTGGGCAGATGTCCCATGTGATGTTGCCCTGAAACTGTGTCAAAAAGGAACCTAGCACCTATTTTACTGACCTGGTATGGAAATCTCTACTTCTTTCTCCTGGCCAAGAAGGAGGTCCGGATACAGCAGGACACATTCTTCATAGAGGTGTCCCTGATGATCACTGAAGCTCTCACAGTAAACAGACCTTCTTCATCAGGATTCCTGGACTCTGACATGGATGGAAACTCTTCTCCCTTGTGAGTTCGCCACTGTAGTTCGGGCTCTGGGTACCATCCCACTGAGGTACACTCCAACAGGATCCCTCCGCTCTCTTGAACTTTCATACTGATGTGAGGATCAGAGCCCAGAGCTATGGAGAAAGAAGGCACCTTACTCCTTTAGTGGACACTCTTCTGGGAGCCTTATAATCATAGGGCTATATAGTTTGAGAAAGAGAGGCCCAGAGGAACTGGGAATGAGAGGGACCCATCTCCATGTTTTACTACACAAAGGAACTGAGGTATCCATAAACGAAGACATCTTATCAGAGATGAAACAACTATTGGCTTAAAGTCATGTTCCAAGTTGTGTATATATATGAGAATGTGTATTGTTTCACGAAAAGAGCCACCATTTTCAGCAGATTCTCAAAGGTGTCTATCATTCATAAAAGGTTAACAATGACAGTTGTATGCTCTCAAATCTCTAGGGCTTTATAACCAATCTTTAAGACACTTCCTTAAAAAAGAAAGATGAATTATATATGATACTACCATGTGGACACTCTGTTATGAAACAGGGACCCATATTTCACCTGTGTATTTTTCAAACTTTATCTTTACTTGAATATATGCATAAAAAGCAATATATATTACACAGCAATATTTTACAAGTATATAATGCTTTTAGAATTGACAAAGCATCTTCTCATATTCCAAGCATGAGGGATCTTAGTTCCCTGATCAATGCCCCCTGCATTGGAAGTGCCAAACCACCAGGGAATTCCTATATTGATTTTTTTTTAAAATCTCATTCTTGCAAAATCTTGTTCAGCAGGTTTTACAGTAGGAAATGTAGCTCAAAAAGAAATTTGCTTGGTGCCAGGTGGGAAAGGCAGACCTCAAAGTATATTTTGTTCTTCGGTGTGTACCATTTCTTATAGTTCACTCTGAATTCTGGCTTGAAGCAAAAACAGAAACAAAACCAAAAATTTTCTAGGTAGGTCAAGACCCTTAACAAGGCACCATGCTCTACAATCTCACAAAATCAGTCTTTGGGTACTAATTCACCAAGTAAGCATTGGGATTGCTCACTACAGCCTTACTATAAATGGTGAAAAACAGACACAACTTAAATGCTCAGTTCTGGGCTTTGACCAAGCAAATTATGATGCACTAATAGAATGCTATACCGTCATTACATCTTACACTTATTCAATTATTAACATGGGGAAATGATTATCCTATAATTGAGAGAAAAAAGCAGGACATCATGGAAACAAAGTTCCAAGGACAAAGACTGATTATTCGCTGCTCCCTGTCTACTCAGCTCAAACCCTCTTCCTACTTATCTCCTACTCTAGGCCTGCCAATCCCTTCCAGCCTAAAAGGGATTTGGGAAACAAGTCTGAGGGTTTCCAAAGTAGCAGAGCCACAGGAAAATAGTATCTGGCATAGAGTCACCGGAGAAAGTCAAAACCTGTCCACTCACCAGCCACCTTCAGATGCAGGATAGCCTCTTCGTAGTTTTCGTCCTGCCTGAAAAAGCATCGGTACTCCCCATCATCAGAGGCTTTAACCTCCTGTATCCTCACAGCGACGCTGCCCTCAGCGATGTGGTCCTCCACCAGCGACACTCTTCCTCGGTATTCAGCCATCTCCTCTCCCTCCTGCTCTCGCCCTTCGCGGCTCACGAACACTGCAGGCGAGACCTTCTCCCGGAACCAGCGCAGCTCCATGCCCTCGGCGCTCACGTTGGGGGAGAGGCGACAGGGCAGCTCTGCATCTTCACCCAACATCGCCAGGATGGGGTCCGGGGGTCCGATCACGTCAAAGGGAGCTATCAAAACACCAACAGGGTCAGACGGAATGTGGAGGATTGATACAGACGAGGATCCCACTGAAGGGCACTCTCCTACTACAGCTCCAGGGAATCCATCTGGGCCCTTGGGAAAGTCGCAAGGACAACCAAATGGGATTGCTTAAAATTACTGAGAAATTTCAAGCTTGTAGGCTAGAAATTATGCTATAATGGAGAGAAAAAGGCAGGACATCATTGAAATAAAGTTCCATCCAGAAAGATAATTCGCAGCTCCTTCTCTACTCAGCTCAATCCCTCCTACTTATTTCCTAATCTAGGCCTGCCAACCCCTTCCAGCCTAAAAGGGTTTTGGGGAACAAGTCTGATGGTTTCCAGACCTACCAGAATCCAGCTTTGGCAGCTGGAGGACAATGAAAATGAGCAGACAACCCAGGAGGCAGGAGTTTGGAAAGACTGCCATCTCCAACCCTTCTGGGCAGCAAGATGCTGGTGGGCTCGAGTTTGTCGGGATCTTCAGCCTAGGAGAGATGAAAGAATAGGCAATAACTAGGAGTTGTTGAGACACCGTGCTCCTGTGCTCTCCCAGCAGTTCTTTTCAGCTTGGAAAGCATCATTTGCACCTTAAGCTTCCTCCTTGCCTTCTGCCAAGGAAGGGTAGACTTTCAGTCCTGGCTGCCATCAGCACACATCCACCTGCCACCCTAAGGTTAGTCAGTCTTGTCTGTACAAAACAGCAAATTGGGCCCTAAATCCCCAAGAGAGTCTTAGGAGAAGGCAGTTGTGATGCATAGTACCCATTAACAGGTTTCATGTATTATAAATAGACAAGTCTTGGAACTACTGTGTGAAAAAAAATCTCTTCTTTCAAATACGGTAATTTGATATCTGCTTTTAGCCATTATAATAAAGATACAGTGATGGAGGCAGAGATGGAGACCAAGGAAATAAGCAAGAGCAGGAAAGAAGAAAGGCTGGAGGAGACTGAACAAGAAAGGGGAGCTGAAGAGAGCTAAAGGGCTTGAAGAGTAGAGGGCCTGGGACTGGGGAGGAAGAAGCCCGGGAAAGAGAAAATGATTCTGGCTGCTGGCTCTCTCAGGGGGTGAGAACAGTCCCAGATACTGACCTCTGATGTTGGAGGAAAAGGCACCAACAAGCTTCTCTACCAAATGAGAAAGCTGGTTGTGGCCCCATTGGCAAAAGTTAAAGGAGAAGGAAGGGGGAAGTACTCTCAGGAAAGCCTGCCTCCCACCACCCTTCCACTCCAACACACTCCCTCCTCATCCTTGATGTATTTACTTTGGGAGAAAAAGTTCCATAGAGGAGAAGGGTCTGTGGATTTGTAGTCTTCAGCTTAGAAATTAGGCTATGCATTGATAACCTGTTTACAGAAGGGGACAGAGGGAAAAAGAAGGAGGATTTAAGAAAACCCTAAAATAAGATGCAAAGCCTTGGGCCATCTCCAAGCCTCACTTTTTTAATCTATAAAATGGAAATATTGTTAATAATACCTTCTTTGGAGCAGTGGTGCAAAGATTAAATGAGATTAAGTATGTTATATGCTTAGCATATAGTAGGGATTTAGAAGAGGGTAAGTTGCTATTCTATTATTATTTATATGAGCTGAAAACTAAAGATAGGCTAAGAATGCATGGGTATGATTCAGTTTTCAGGGCCCAGAGTTGCCTCTCTGCAAAGCTACCTCCCTAAAAGCAATTTATGAGGCCTACAACTCCCTGTTTTGGGTTAAACCCCTTATTGTTACAGAACATTTTAAAGATATATATTTTTTAAGGTAGTCAGCAAGTAATGATAGCCTCCAGTAATAGAACAGATGATTTATATAATTTGATATGCTTTTATATAATTTAGGCTTCCTGGTGGCACAGACCATAAAGAATTCGCTTGTAATGCAAGAAATCAGGGTTCATTCCCTGGGCTGGGAAGATTCCTTGGAAAAGAGAATGGCTACCCACTCCAGTATTCTTGCCTGGAGAATCATATGGGCAGGGGAGCCTGGCAGGCTACAGTCCATTGGGTCACAAAGAGTCAGACATGACTAAGCGACTAATGCTTTTGTATAATTTGAAACACTGTTAATAGCTATATTATATCATATTGAAGGTTCCTGAGATCATGGCACATCTTGGATTTTTTGCCTGTTATAAATAGTGCAGTTTATACCAAGTCTTTGTCCACATCTTTGTTAACTTACTGATACACTTTCTGCTGAATTCCCAGAAATACCGTCTTTAGGCCAAATGGTATGAACATATTGTCAAAACTTCTTCCTGAAATGTCAATCCAATCATACCATCAGTGGAAATGTCCTTCTCACCAGCACTGAGGTCTATTCTTCCTCATCATCACTAATGGGCTAGATGAAACCGACCAAATTATTACTTTATTATGCATTTATATGATAGTTATGTTGGTCATTTTTCATATTTATATATTTTAATATATTCTGGAAGTAAACTTTTCAAGTAATTGCCTTTTTTGACAGAGTCTGGTGCTTTTCTAAAAAATCAATATGTGTGAATTTTTTTAAAAGTTGAAAACATCAGCTCTGTATTATATTTATGGCAAATACCCTTCACCATTCATTTGTTCTTTGCCTTTTGATTGAGACTGTGATCAAGACCAGCAAAAGAGAACTGCTCAAAAAAGAGAAAAGAAAAGAAAAAGATATTTGCTTCAGTGAGTGCCAGGAGAATGAATTTTCTCAAATACAAATCCGATCTTGTCACTTTTTGCATAAAAATGCCTACATGACTGCTTAGTGACCTCAGCATCCAGTTCAAGCACCTTAATCTGGTCAAGAAAATGCTGTAAGATCTAGTGGCCTTCCTGCTTCCTTTCTCTTCGCCTTTTCTCCCTAGTCTCCCAGCACTGGCTAGCTCACGTGAGAAACACTTCTAAAGTCTTCAGCCTTATCTATAATGTTTAAGGTAAATTAAAACATTTTACTGCATTAACTGTGAAATAAAAGAAATGTGACTCTGACTAGACTTTACCCCCTCCAACTGAAATTGACTCTCCAGGAAGATGCGCCAGATTTATCCTGTGGCACGGACAACTTCCTGGTACCTCTTTGCTGTCAGGAACGTGATCTGAAGCCTACTCTGAGACGCACATGCATTTATTTTTGTCTTTTGTTTCCAAGTCTCTATTCCCCTCCTAAACTGAGCTCTTTGAGTTCATACCTCTGACCTCTTATCAGCACATAGACAGAAGTAGAATTTGCAGCTTAAATCACATCAACCAGTCCTTGGCTTTCCTAGTTTGAGATGTACCTGCCTCATTTTCAGCTTTTGTTTGTGCTTAACTTTCACAAATATCACTGATAATGTTTCCTCTTCTTAATTCATTCTGATTAGACTTCTCTCCCTTGCTCTTGATAATTTGGGAAGAGGGGAGGTGGAAGAACTTTTATTTTCATCTAAGAGAATGAGACTGAAGGAAAGGAGCCAGGAAATAGACAGCAAATGGTACATAGAACTCAAGCTATTATGTGATTCTGGTTGGATAATATCTGAGTCATTTTGACAGAAACCAACAGCACTAGACAGGATCTCTGAATTTTCCAGGCTCCATCAGTGAACAAAGATTCTAGATGCCCCCACCTGTCATGACTCCCATTTTTTGTGGGGTGCCTTTGTGATGTGGGGCTGCTATGAGCAATTTCCTGCTGTTCTGGAGACTAGATGCATAATCTCTTTCTCTTAGACATGAAACCATTTGGGCTGAAGAATGTAATGTGCTCTGTATAAGAGCAAATTGAATGCAAAAATATAAGGGCTTCTCCCCACCCCACTCCACTTTTGTCACATACCGTTCAAATTTCCCGATATTATAAACTAGTCAGAGCCAATGATTACTCTCACCCTTGTCTTACTTGACCTCCAACTGCATTTTACTGAGGTAACCACTAGCATTAAAAAAAAAAAAAAAAAAAAAAAAAAAAACAACCAACCCAGCCAGTTCTATTCTGTTAAGGTCATCCATACAAAGCTTTTCTTAAAGAAAAAAAAAAAATAGTATACAGAGCTTATAAGAATAGCACCAGTCTCACCCTATTTGTCCTCATTCCCTAGAAATAGGCTCTTCAAAATGCTTTGTTGCTTTATCCGGTATTTATCTAAGTATTCTTAGGAGGAACAATTTATGTTGCTATTTCTTGATGAATTAATTTTTAGATATTACTTTTAGATGCTCTAGTATGGTCGTGATGATTTAGTTCTTGTGATGGTTGATTTCATGTGTCAGCTTGATTGGACTAAGGACTATCAGGTAACTGGTAAAATGTTATTTCTGGCTGTGTTTGTGAGGATGTTGCCAGAAGAGATAAGCCTTTGCAGTAGTAAGTGAGGAAATTGCTCTCACTAATGCAGGTGGGTATCATCCAGTCCTTTGAGGGCCTGAATAGAACAAAAAGATGCAGAAAGGGCGAATTCGCTCTTTGTCTGATCTGAAACTTCCAGGTCCTGCCCTCAGATGTTGGCACTTCTGGTTCTCTGGCATTTGGACTCTGCCTGGCCTTATAGCACTGTCTCCCCTGCATGTTTGGACCAGAACTACACCAGGTCCAAACTACACTCAGGTCTCCATGTTTGGACCGGAACTACACCACCAGTTTTTCCGGACCTCCAGGTTACAAAGGGCAGATTGTGAGACTTCTTTGCCTTTATAGTTACATGAACCTATCCTTCTTAATAAACCTTTTAAAATATATATCCTATTGGTTCTGTTTCTCTGGAGAACCCTGACTAACATCATTCTTTTATATCAACAATAGAACTATGCCATTTTTGTTCAATGGTTCCTGTATCAGGGTTATGTGACTATATTTTTATGAAACCAAGTTTTGTATATAATTACTTTTATTTTCCTGTACAACTTTTGTGTGTGTGTTTGGGGGAGATGGAGAAGGGAGGGAGTTGAATGATTGATTTTATTTCTTTTCTTTGATTTTCTGTGTTCCTATCACAGATTCTCCCCACTCCTTTAATAGCCTCTAAGTACAGTTTTCATAGTCAAACATCTCAGATGATTTATTAATGCTATTACAACCCCTCTCCATTCCCATCCCTCCCAAAGCAGTGCTCCTCTAACTTAAGTGAGCATATACTTCACTGGAGGGTCTTATTAAAACAGATTCTGATTTAGATCTGGACTGGGACCAGGTTTCTCCATGCTGGCTGCTGCTGGTCCACAGGTGCTGTATCCTGTTCTTTACATGGATGCTACGGTAAAGAGGCAGCTGCTGGCTCTGCATGAATTGTGGAGATGCCCTGGGTGATGGTTCTGGCTCAGGGTCTTGGGCTTGTCTTTTGCGTGTGGCTAAACTGAGCTAAGACAAAGGGCTTGGGGACACAGGCACATGATGCATAGCACCATATCCTCTGGCTTGTCATGAACTTTGTGGCCAGCTGCTTTTTCTCAGGGCACACACTATTGGCATGCTGGTAATAACTAGATGTGATCTAATGATATGTTGACCTTATAATGCTGACACATTTCCCTCATTTATTAAGCCTGTATTAAGTTCATGTGCATTGTGCAGTGATCACTTTGTAATGTACAGAAATGTCGAATCGCTATGCTATGCAGCATGGACTAACATGCTTGTTAGGTTGTAGGTCAGTTATGCTTCAAAACAAACAAATGAACCAACTCATAGAAAAAGAGAGAGATTTGTGGTTACCAGAAGTGGAGGGGTAGGGCAAAGTGGGGATTGAATGAAAGTGATCAGAAGGTACAAATTTCTAGTTTTAACATAAATAAGCACTAGGGATATAACGTACAACATGATAAATATAATTAATACCGCTGTATGCTACATATGACAGTTGTAAATAAAGTCAGTCTTCACAGTTTTCATCACAAGGAAATAAACCTTTTTCCCTTTTTCTTTTATTTTTTATTTGTATGAGATGATGGATGTTCACTAAATCTATCTTGGTGATCATTTCCTGATGTATTTAAGTCAAATCATTATGCTGTACACCTAAAACATATACAGTGCTCTATGTGAATTAGATCTCAATAAAACTAGAAGAAAAAAATTATGTGCATTATAGCACAACGGATTTGCGTATGTAAAGGGTGAGTAGAAAGGAACTGAAGAAACTCGAGGAAGATGTGATGGATTTTTGTGTAGAAGAGCAGCATTCCTGGGGGTGGAGTAAGGTTAAATGTGTCCCCTTGCAGCAAGAGTCTGAGGACTGGTTGAGGGGTGACATCTCTGAGTCATATTCCTGGAAATACTTTGAAACAGAAAGTTCCTAGAACAAAGAGACTCGAGAAGCAAATGTATGGGAGCCAATAAAGTTAGGTTGGATTGTGCAAAGAATAAATAAGAAGATATAAGGAAGGAGTTGGGGTTACATGAGCCACTCTGGATAGTTCCCAGAATCCCCCCTACTGACCCTCTCTTTCTGTTACTTGGTGGGATAAAGTCTTCCAAAGAAGGGCTCCATTCACCCTCTGGAGGACAGGCTATAGAAAACATCAAAGAATGTTAGAAGCAGGCTATGAATTCATCAGGGCTTTCCTGGTGGCTCAGCAGCAAAGAATCCACCTGCCGATACAGGAGACATGGGTTCAATCGCTGGTTTGGGAAGATCCCGTGGAGAAGGCAATGGCAACTCACTCCAGTATTCTTGCTTGGGAAATCCCATGGACAGAGAAGCCTGGTGGGTTACAGTCCATAGAGTTGTAAAGAGTTGGACATGACTTAGCGACTAAGTAACCAACCAACAATCATGAATTCATTATTGGTCTGATTTTACTTTGAGGTTTTCGCAGAAAGGTTTTATAAGAAATACAAGACCTTCCATGCTACTCTTTTATGAAAAGAGAGGTGGTGGAGGGAGGGGGGAGAAATACAAAACCTTGTTTATAGAACAATGGAGGGAACACCAGAATTTTCCAAGTTCTTGTATGAGTTTCTTTGGAAAATTACCCATTAGGATTTGAGTTAAAGATGTAGGAAGGAGGACGGAATGTGAGCATGAAATGCACAATGGAGTGACTGTTCCCTTCTGTGAATACTTGATTACTGAAAAATTATAGATACATCATGAACAAAGAATACTTTTTGTTTCAATTTTTGTTCTGAGAAATATGTGGGAAGTTCCTCTTGGCTTTAGATACTGAGAGATTTCACTATACCTGAGGAACTGAAAGTCTGGGGCCAAATTTGATGTGGATGGGAGTGAGCTCTGGAGGCTGATAGTGGGGTCTGGCTTGCCTGTGACCATGTTGAAGGCCATCAGCCAAAGCCCACCTGAGTTGAATGAAATTGGATTTGTTGGTACTTGTTACAGTGTTGTGGATTCCACACACCACGTGGGGCTGGGAGGTGAGGAGTGTATCAGTGAGAGCAGGTGTATCGGATATTACAGGATTTAGGACTGTGTTGGGTGATTTGGGGGAGGTTCAAAGATAGAAGGGCTTGTTCTGGATGAATACTGTCAGAAAGCAGTGGGCTGTTGTAGGAGTGAATATTCCAATAATTTTTATTAGAAAGTAAAGGAACAGAGTGGGCTAAAATTGCACTTGGTGGGAATTTCCTGGTGATCTAGTGATTAGGACTCTGAGCTGCCATTGCAGGCGCCCAGATTTCATCCCTGGTTAGTGAACCAGGATCCCACAAGCCTGGCAGTGGGGCCAAAATTAAATAAATAAATTGCAATTGGTAAAGATGTAGCAATGACTGCAGTTAGCCAAGAGAGGGAGGTGTACGGTCAGTTTTGTGGCTTGCTTTGTGTTCTTGTTTTGTTTTTGCCCGTGCTGACAAGATCATAGAGTGGATTTTTGTCTCTCTCCATCACAAGCACAGAATGGTCTTGTCTCATGTTGGTGTCTGTGAGATGTTTAAGTGAAGAACACTATAGCCGCTGCTAGGCTTGTTTCTTTCTTTCTTCCTCAATTGGAGCCTGCATTTTCCTTTAGATCTAAACATATTTGGGGCATTATAACTTTTAGAGTCCCTTCCAACTGAAAAATCTAGAATCATATTCCTAAATTTCTAGACCAGGATGACTTTTGAATGGAAGTTATCTAAAAGGGTATGAAATCTCAGCACAGGTCTAGAGATAGGAGGAGTGCTAGGGATGGAAATACTACTAGAAAGTTTTGAGGAAGACATAGAAATTTGGTGGATCTTGAACAATGGTGTGAAACACTGAATTACTAACCCCACTCCTTCAATCCTCCCAGAATCCTCATCTTTGGTATGGTCTCATCATGGCAAAGTATATTTCCCCACCTCTTAACTTTGCATTTGGCCACATGACTTGCTTTAACCAGGGCATGTAGAAATTGACAATATTTCTATTCCAAGACCTCTTGAGATGCCTTACCTGTTTCCATTCACCTTTTTTTTCCTTTTATTTTTTGGCTATGGCATGTGTAATCTTAGTTCCCCAACCAAGGAAGGAACTGCATTGACAGTGCAGAGTCTTAACCACTCAAACTCCAGGGAAGTCCCCACCATTCACTCTTGAACACCATGAGGAACTGACTGTCACAAAAAGAAACTGCTTTGATCAGCCATTTAGTCTTAGGATAGGAGACAAGTGGAATAGTTGCCCCAGCCAACTCATAGACTTGTCATGAGAAGCTGAGCTGCTTAGCCACTGCAGCTTGAAGCAGAAAAGCCCAGCTGAGTTGAGGACTAGATTAGCCACACTCAGCTGACACCTCGACATATGAATAATAACAGCTGAGTGTTATTTTAAGCCAGTAACTTTTAGGGTGATTCATTACTTGGCAATAAGTACCCAATGTAGAAACTTGTTCTTAGAAGTGCAGTGGCATCATATTAAAAAACAGCCTTCAAGGAGGGGCAATACAGGGGTAGGGGAATACTATTAGGTGTAACATAAACTACAAGGATATGGTAGTGTTCAATAGTTTACAATAACTAAATAGACTATAACCTTTACAAATTGTGACTTACTATATTGTACACCTATAACATAATATTGTACAACAAATACACATCAACTTAAAAAATTTTTAACAAAAAATAAAAATCAACTCTCTGAGGATC
Organism: Madoqua kirkii; assembly: GCA_006408675.1. NCBI lineage: Eukaryota > Metazoa > Chordata > Mammalia > Artiodactyla > Bovidae > Madoqua > Madoqua kirkii. The sequence continues at coordinate 50,959 of SJYC01107078.1, read as the reverse complement.
CCTGGCTATGAAAATTAAACTGACAAAGACAAATTAACAGGAGAAAAGCATACAAATTTATTGATTTTTTACATGTGTTACTTGAGAGACCTCACAAGAGATTGAAGACCTGAAGTGGTCAGAGCAGGAAGTTTCAATCCATTTTAGGCAAAGAAACAAATTTGTGAGGAATTGATGAGACAAAGGGGCTCAGGGTAAGGGTAAATTGTGAAGTAAATTGTGAAGAAATAACAGGTTTGTTTATATAGCCTTCCCCTTGGTGATAAAGATATCTTCTGCTACCTGGTATAGGGAAGTTACCTTTCATATATGGAATTTATATTTCTGCTTTCAGGGAAAAAACGGTGACAGGCAGGTGCCTTTCTCCTGCAATTTTCTTAGACTCCTTCATCTTAAGATATTCTATATGCCAAGGTGCTATGTTTTGGAATAGTGTGCCCAATACTAGCTTCTGGAGGCTAGCTATTTCTCTAACATCAAGTTCACTAGTATAACATCTTCAAAGTTTTCTATTTTTCTCTTTTAAAAGGAAATTCTCTTTCTTTCTTTTTGGCTCACCCTGCAGTGATCTTATTTTGCCCATCTCGAATTGAACTCATCTTCAGCAGTGAAAATGCAGAAACCTAACCACTGGACCACCAGGGAATTACCAGAAATTGTTCTGTTACTTCCTGTTTACAATAATAGTTTCCAATTATAGTTAGAAGAAAACACAAACTCCTTTTGCTACCTCGAGTCCACACTGCATTTGCTCTCCCTGTTTCTCTGGCCTGTCCATACTTTGCCCTACCATCCTTTGGCTGCTCTGATCTTTCTATTCTGGTAGTAGCCCAAATCCAACTGCACCCTAGTCCTTTCCCTTTGATATTGTTTTTCAAACTGTGTAGTGAGATACCTGGCCTTTATCTAGTCTCCTGGAAAATAACCTAAACCCTTGGAATTTCCTGAGTATTAAGAGTGTTGTATTATTCCTGGTGAGCTCACTGGACTGAATGTGATAGTTTATTCTAATGAGATGGTGAGTCAGCAAACTAGAAAGTCCAATCCTGTGCCAAGGGGATTGAGGATTTGAGCTTTTTGTGGTCAGCTTGACTCAGGAAGAGAGAGGGGCTGGAGAAGGAGTACAATCACTGTGTGGTCCATGATTCAATCAGTCAAGGCTAGATAATGAAAGCTCAGTAGAAGGTATGGCCACTGAAACTTGGGTGTGCTCCCTGGTTGACAATACTCCATGCATGACACCTGTCTTAATTACTGTTATTTTTCATCAAAGCCTAGACAGCGGTTGGCTCATGGCCACAGTTAATGGTTGTTAGATGCATGTAAGAATAAGCTGCATGTGTGCTGATTCATAATCCCAAGAGACTGCTTGGATTATAAATGTTAGCTTATTTACTGATAATTGCACATATACCTTATCTGTGTCAGATTACTTGTGTCTCTAATATCAAAGTTCTCTGAGCTTGATCATTAATAGTAACTGTAATTAAAAAGTCTGGGATAATTATATGCATACCTTGTGTTTTATGGTATGAAAGGGTTGATTTAGAGCCAAGCATCAAGGAGACTAAGGAGAAAAATGAATGATCCTGTGAAGCAGCCTGGCACCAACGTGCCCAGCTGTTTCCCATCAAGCCTGCGTAAACAGTTATGCGATTAAGGAAAGCTCTCCATGAGTCCAGAGATGTGCAAGTTTCACTTTCCCTTAAGCTGAGAAGACTTCTAATAATGGTAGGATGTGCCAAGAAGACCTAACTTCCAATCTCCCCACTGCACCTCCCTCCTTGGCCCAGCCCACTCTCCCTGACATGAGGATCAAAGGGGACAAGATTAACCACTATTACCCAATAATCACTGATGATAACTCCCAGTCCATCTGAGGTAAAAGATTAAAGTCCCTCTTTGATATGTGTAACTGAGTTACTTTGCTGTACACCTGAAACTATCACATGTTAATCAATTATTACTCCAATATTAACTTTTTTCAAAGTCTCTCTTTAATTAAACTAAGATGCCAAAAATCTTGAAAACTTCCACTAGAAGGTCTTGACTCAGAATTCTTTGAAGTTGAACAGAAAATGTCTGGAGTCACCCACCATTTTTGGATTGAATCCAAGTCACAGTCAGAGCCAAATGGGCAGATGGGAGTCACAGACACTGTGGCTCTCAGCCACTGAGGGTGCTGGAATCATTATACTGGACCCAATTCAACGAAGGAGAAAGTCCCTGAGGGCCATTCCCCTTTTCTGCATACTCTACTCCACCTCCCTCCCAAGCCCCAAATCCAAGAAGGAAATTCTGGAAAATTTAATTCCCCATGCGTTAACAATGAGTAATCTGGCACCTCCCTGGTGGTCCAGTGGTTAGGATTCTGTGCATGCAACCTGTGCAGTGTGGCCAAAAAAAAAAAAAAGTAATCCTTTTAGGAAGAGGAAATAATAACACTCGGTGACTCTAGACGTTCTCTGTTCACTTGAGCTTTGGTTTTCCATAAGATTCTGCTTCAGTTTGATTCTCAGCACTTTGCTATGGAGGCCCCAGATAGTCTGTCTTCTTTCTACTTGTTTGTCCCATTCTCAGTCTTTGCTCTGACAGTAGGAGGTTATGTCCTTTAACTAGTTAGTTAATTTCTGCTTTGGGGCTTGTAGGCACAAAATTCCTGCTGCTTAGGAATCTTCCTTAATCCTCAAGTCTCAGAAGACCCATTACTTCCTCCAGGAAGCCCTCCTTAACTTTACCATCTAATTTTCTATCTAAAGTAGCCCACCTCAACTCCCACCCATTCCTCTCTATATCATCCTGTTTATTTCCTTCATGGCAAAACAGACTGCACATGATCAACACATTAAAGGTGATAAATTTCTTGAGAATGAATGAATAAGTAAATATATGAATGAAAGATTGAATAAAGGAAGCTGAGAGCTGAGTTCTATGCTATTTTATACAGCGATTAGCAGAGCATTGGGTTCACGCTTAGTTTCAATAAATACTTAAAACATCTAAATTTTATGTTTAGAAGCTGCCTTAAAGATGAAACAATTTTTTAAAAAAGTATGAATGAAAACTATTTTCCTTAAACAACAACAAAAATCACTTTAACTTGCTAGACCACACTATTTCACTGTGAAATGGGGATTAGTATATTTCTTATGAGAAAGCAAGGATACTAAATAAATAAAAGTGTTTTACAAACTATAATTAAAGATATGCAAACCCACTCAAAGTCTTATTTTATGGAATACCAAAACACTGAAAAGCTGTAATTTTTCTAAGATTAATACAGGCAGGTGTTAGTAGCACTTGTTTCCTGACTTGCACTCTGGTGCTTTTAGTTAAAACTGCTAAATGTTATCATGTCAACAGCACCAAAAATAAAACACATGCACATTAATAAACCAGTTTCCCATCTCAGCAAATCACCAAGTTCAGTGTTTCAGATTTTTTCTAGAACGTGTCCATCGTGACACCTTGTTTACTGTAGGAACTGCAGTAATACAATTTTGAACTTTTTAAGTATCTTTTAAAATTTTCTGCCAAGTTTTACAATTGGATGGCTGAATTACATAAAGTCCAAAATACTACCATTCATGCCATAATTTTAAATGCCTGATTCAATTCCAAGATCCTTTATCCTGGTTCTCAAAGGATGTTTTATAGATTTTGGGGGGGTGACCTCTGTTACATTTTGTGTCTACAAAGTTAATATTGTTTCATAACAATAATAAGATATTATTTGTCATTTTTCCTCTCATTCTTTCAGTAGTGTAGATAATGCTTTCTAGAGCCTCCATGATCTGTGATTCCAGCATTGAATACAGAGGCAGATGGTGAGGATCTAGCTACCTTCTAGGAGCCAAACATTAGTTTTGCAAAAACATTAAAAAAATACCACACTTCTCAATAAACTTTATTTTACATTGGAAACAACAGATAGTGATCATTCTTGAAACATGTTTTTCATATTAACCTATAATTGACTTGTTCCTTTTTAAATATGTTAATACATTAAAAAAAGTTCTCAGTTTAATTTCTAATGCCACACATATTGATAGGTATAACCCAAATGAGCAAAAGCACTTTTCTGTCCTCAATAATTTTTATGTGTCTAAATGCATCCTGAGTCCAAAAAGCTGGAAAGTACTGCTCTCCTCACTGAACCTGAACTTTGAGATCCACTTGGTCCAATGCTTATCTGCTCATCTGGGACCTTAAACCTTAGGCCACACCCATTAACAAAGTACTGATGCCTTGTTTATTATAGGGACACCTGAGCCAGGCAAGGCCAGGCCCAGATGCATCCTTGTCCTTCATCCTCCTTCATCCTAGATCATCCTGAATCTAGGCCTGTGGAGCTTTACTGCATGCCTGGAAATCCTGGGGGTGGGTTAGAAATGGACCTTCTGTCTTACTTCCTCCCTGGGGGGAGATTCTCCTGTGACCAGAAGGAAGGAGCATAGTTTTCCTCCAGGCGGTGCTGTAGTAGAGGTGGCCTGGATTTCCCTACCTGGCTCTGAGACCAGGGAATTGGTGGTTGTGGTGGGTCTCTGCCCTGTGAAGGACCAGGCCCCCGTCAGGCACTGTGACCCCCTGGGCCCCTCTAAACGATGGACAGATACAGAGGGGGCTATCATCAGACCCCAGCCTGAAGAAGGGCCTCAGGGGCCCAGAGAAGGATGAACGGGGACATGTGTAGATGTGTGACCTGTCCTTCATGTTATAGAAGGACACATCTCCAGCTTCATAGTCCAGGAAGACACCCACTCGGTGAATGCGCTCTTTCAAGGGGAGAATCTTCTCTGGGGAGGAGAGGGCGCGGTATTGGTTCTCAAACATCTCCAGGGTCCAGAAGCCATTCTGAGGAACCAGGAGGGCCTCTCCTTTCCTCTCAACATTGTCTCTACACACCCCCACAGTCCACACCATCACGTTTTCGACATCCACCTCCCAGAAATGTCTCCCTAAGGAGTAGCTCTCCAGGCCTAGGACACAAGGCCGACAGTCGAATCTCTCCAGGTTGTCAGGCACACTCTGCCTGGAAGGGCCCCTTCTCACACTTCTCTGGTCCTCTGACAGGAAGAGCTCAGGATGAGCGGTGTCTGGGTCCAGGACCACATCAGCTGCAGAGGAAATCTCAGGTTTAGGCCTGGGATCTCACAAGACTGTGAGATCCTGAGACCAGGACCTGACTCCTGGTCCCCTGAGAGATCTCAGAAAGCATGGGGAGGACCCCCTGGGTAACAGCCTTTTCCATGAAAGCCCCTTGACCCCAGATCCCAGGTAGCTCACAGATAGAACTGAATTACTGATTCTGCACTTCTCTCTCTTGAGTGGCAGGAGCACTATCTCAGGTAGAGGACGACTGGGGCTCTAAGAAATACAGAAAGTTCGCCAATGAGCTGAAATGAATGGCTCCCACTTTCTCTCAAAGTTCTCAGATCTGTCAGCTTTTTCTATTCAAGATATATGATCTCTGGGGCTCAAGTTAGAATAAAGTTCCCCATTTGGCTTAAATTAGCAAAGAGAATCCATCCTCTTCCCCTCCTCCAATTAAGCAAGTAAGGCCGATTTTTCCCTATACAGATAAGGGTGATAAAGGGTCCCTACAGGGTCCTCTGTGTCCTACTGGTTTAACCTGCTGACAACTGATTTAAATGACTAACAGGAGCACCCTTCAGAAGCTAAAAAAGGAAGATAATGTCCCCCAAAGTCATCCTGCTGCCTGAGAGGTAAGTATGGCAAAAAGCAGGGGAAACTATATCCATCCATTTTGCTTTAATTACATGGGTATGATGACTACAGTTATGACCTGTCTGGATATAAGAAATGTTTCAGACCCCTGACATTCTGCAACCATCTCTGCAGTTACTTTTTGGCAGTTACTATTAGTCAGTCTACATCTAATTCTCCAAATTGATATGTCTGATCGTAATAATTTTGAAATTTGACAGAAGAAATGTCTGAGTGCTGTGGGATCCAGCAAAGGCTGACTTCTTTGATGCTCTTGAGCAGAAGGTGACAAATTATAAAACTCAAAAGTGCTTACTAGGACCAGGTCATTGGACCCTGTACTTTCCCTCTTGCCCACACCCTCTCCCCTATACATAGAATATCAGTGCTCTTTTGGAGCAGGAAGGTATTTCTGGCCTCTACACACCCCTGAGCCAGGTCTGGGAACTTCATTGCCTTTCCCACACATGGCTCTTCCACTGTGTAGTCTATATACCACTCACTCACTATGTATGGTAGACCTTTGGTGATCATGGATGCTGCTGCTGCTGCTAAGTTGCTTCAGTCATGTTCGACTCTGCAACCACATAGACGGTAGCCCAGTAGGCTCCCCTGTCCCTGGAATTCTCCAAGCAAGAATACTGGAGTGGGTTGCCATTTCCTTCTCCAGTGCGTGAAAGTGAAAAGCGAAAGTGAAGTCGCTCAGTCGTGTCTGACTCGTAGTGACCCCATGGACTGTAGGCCACCAGACTTCTCTGTCCATGGGATTTTCCAGGCAAGGGTACTGGAGTGGAGTGCCATTGCCTTCTCCGGATCATGGATTAAATTATTCTAAAAAAGAAAGGATGGTCAGGAGTAAAGTATAGAATTGGTTAAGACCTGTGGAGTGTCTCTGACAGCACTGGGTGGGATCCTGCTAGTGCACTAACCCAGTCTCCTGCTTCCCCAGCCAGCTTTGGGCCCCCTTGCTCCTCTAATGTGTCGTGTTGGCTGCCTGGTGGGGAGAAAGCTCAGGATCTCAGGGAATGTTAGAGGCGCTCACCCGCATGTAAGAGGCTTCTTCTCCATCCTGCAATGAGACAGGCAGAGAGATGAGCTTCATGAAATAATGGCTAACAGAGAAGAATACAAATCATGCAGGGAGTTGTTCAGGAAATGCTAAACTTACGCAACTCTTCTTGAAGTTGCTCTGAAAAGGAAAAAGAAGCAAATGAATGTCTTTAAGAGAAGAACTAAGAAAATCTGAGTTTCTCTTAAATAATGAAAAGTTAATCTTTTCTGTGAATACCACCACCCTCCTCCCTCACTGCCTAGGGAACTGACAAGATACCAGAAATGATAGATGATCAGGTGGCTAGATACTATCAGTACTTATTTAGATTTGCTTTTGTCCAACAACATAGGGTTACATGTAGCCACGTGAATGGATGCAGCATTTGCAGAGTGGAAGAAAGTCAGGTCTGAGGGATTCGTTACTAGGATGTGAGCGTTTCAAGCCCTTGCTGCAGCTCTTATTCATGCCCGCTCTGTTTCCCAGACTTTTAGCTGGCCGAGTTGTGTGACAGTGAACTGTCCTCCTACTCTTGTACCTTTTATTTGGCACTCTTTCTCTTTTTCCACACGTTCTTTCCCCAGTTCCTTACGTGTAATTTCTTTCTCTTCATTATCAGCTTCTTGTGCATGGACAGAATCTTTTTTCCCAAATGGAGTTTCTTGATGAGATAGATGCTTCCAGCAAGGAGGAGAAGCAGAGTGGGCAGGATGACTGCCAGGGCCACCATCCAGGGAGATGTTCTGGGAATAAAGGATTCTGAAAAGGGAGCCCCAAAATCCTATTTAGTGAGAAAAAGGAGCTCCAGAATGAGAGCACCTCAGGGCACAGATCTGAAGAGCTCTCTCAGGTCCCTGCTCCACCAGCTTCTCTCTGAGAAACCCCAGCTAGGGAAAGAAACTTTGACTTTGCACTGGCTCACCCCACAGTGATTGCCAGGATTGGGGGCTCAGCAGACACAAAAAGCAAGTAACACCTTGAGTCACCATGGGTGGGACAAGGCTGACTAAAAGCTAACCAGCCATATAGAATCAGCACAGCCACTGTGTGATATAAGCCACCATCCCTTCTTGCCTGGAACATTACAATACCCTCCTCCCTGCTTCTGTCCATACCTCTGCCCTTCTGCTGTCTGTCCTTAGCACAGCAGCCTAAGTGAGATCATGTTATTTCTTTGTTCAAAACCTTGCAATGTTTCCTATCTTATTGAGACTAAAAGCCAAAGTTCATCTGTGGCCTACACTGGCCCATATGATCCAGACCTATGGCCTCTCTGGATTCGTCTCCTCCAACTCTCCCTGGCCTCAATTCATTCCAATCATATCTGTGTCTTAGGGCATCTTTGAAAACTGCCAGATAAACTCCTGCCTCAGGAGTTTAAATATAATATTTTTCTATAATACTTGTCACTTTCTCATATAGTCCACAGTTTAATTACTTCACTCCTTGTTTTAATTAACGATTTCACTTATTGTCCTCTGCTCTTCTAGAATGTGAGACCCACGAGGGCAGGCATCTTCTTGTATTTTGTTCACTGATTTATCTTTGATTTCGAGAACAGTACCTTGAACATATGAGATACTTGTTTGCTGCTGCTACTGCTGCTAAGTCGCTTCAGTCGTGTCCGACTCTGTGCGACCCCATAGTCGGCAGCCCACTAGGCTCCCCCGTCCCTGAGATTCTCCAGGCAAGAACACTGGAGTGGGCTGCCATTTCCTTCTCCAGTGCATGAAAGTGAAAAGTGAAAGTGAAGTCGCTCAGTCATGTCTGACTCTCAGCGGCCCCATGGACTTCAGCCTACCAGGCTCCTCCGTCCATGGGATTTTCCAGGCAAGAGTACTAGAGTGGGGTGCCATTGCTTGTTTAGTACTTCTTTAATGAATTCATGAATGTCTATAGACAGACATTCTTCAGCACTGTCCCTTGGGAAATCTCATGGGTAGGAAGGGAGGGCTTCAGCAGACACCACCCACCCACTCCACTGTCTATTGCTTTAGGACTGTTCTAAATGTTTGAAAATTGCTGCAGGATAAGGACCATGATCAAACAACTACCAGATTTACCCTTAAGGAGGCTTCCTACCCCTGTGTTTTGAGACAATTTGATTTTCCTCTTATGACAAGGAGAGGCTTCAGCTCAGCTGTAGCTTCCAGATCTTCAGGGCTCAGGATCCTTCTACCCACGGCCGTACCTCCTCATCCCCCTGCTGGGCTCCAATCTGTCTGCTGAGTATCCTGCCTCCATGAACTGAGCCTCTTGGAATTAAAAAAAAAAAAAAGAAAGAAAGAAATGAGCCTTCAGAGAGCAGGGAACTAACCTGGAATGAAAATCACAGTTTCCTTCTCCTGGTTGAGCAGGGTGTTGCTGACAGAGCAGGACATGTTCCTCACCGAATGGTCCCTGATGATCACAGCCATGGTGACCAGAAAGAGCCCATCTGCACTCACAGTGTAAGACTCTTCCAGAGGGGGCATGGTCTCACCATGAGGGTCCCTCCACACAGCTTGGGGCTTTGGGTACCACCCTGCAGATGTACACTCCAGCCGGATGCCTCCATCCTCAGAGGCCTTCATTTCAATAATGGGTTTAGAGCCCAGGCCTGGGGAGAGAGACCAGGGCTCAGTGACAGAGGTAATGAATGGTATCTTAGCCAAAATGTCTTAGGAAAACAGCTCTTAGTGATGAAGAGGCAAGAAAGCAAGAAGCTGGTGTCCAGAAAAAATGATTAGGCACATTCCATGCACTTTTTTTCTGTGAAGGGAGAAAGAGGGAGGGATGGAAGAAGGAAGGAAGAAGACAGTAAGGGGAAAAGGAAGGAAGAAAACCTTGGTTTTGGAGAATACCAGGAGGCCAACATGTGCAAAAAAAAATGTGAGATCTCTGAGGGGAAATGCTTACATTGCACTCTTCTTCGGGCTCTCCCTACAGACTCCATCACAGGAGCAAACATCTATCTGCCTCCTAATAAATGTTTGTTGACTGATTCATTCAGCTAGAGATTTTAATTTTCTCACTTCTGGGTGGGTGTGTCCACTCTGATCAGAAAGAAATAAGTCTAGGCTTTCACTTTCTGCCCTGAGAGGACTTCTCAGCAGCTCTGGCTTCTTGAAGTTTTAAGCTCAATATAATAAGGACAGAAACCTGCCAGGCTGACAGAATTTTAAGAAACTTTTTGACTTCAAGGCACTGTCTCCCTTCTCCTGGTTTAGGGCTTCACATCACCACAGCTATCTGATAATCTGAAGGAGCTGTTGGTTTTTAGGAGAATTGACAGAGCTAGCATGCAAGCCAGGCCTTACACCCCAATTCAGAGATAGTTACCTTCCACAAATTATACCAAAGACAAAATTAAACCTAACTTAAGCCTTACTGATTCTTTCTCAATTTGATCTTTTCAAGATGGAAAATAAAAACGACTAGTTGTGGATTGAAAGCCTGGCACAGAAACTCTGAAGTGGGATAAGATTTAAAAGAACTCAACAACTTGGGAAGAAATCCTACAAAACGTTTCAGGGGGGTTCAGTAAAGGCAAGTATGAGATAACAGATCTAAGGACAAAACCAGCCAGCCAATTAACCAAACCAAAAAACAGTAAAACCAACAAAAAATTGTACAATAACTCAATTCAGAGTGGGATAGCCCAGGCCAGGGTCATGTTTACCATAGTTTGCCAAGCTCTCTTTCCCTCTGCCAAGGCGAACCATAAAGTTCCGGGCAGGTCTGTATGAAGTAGAGCCCCACCAGACTCATGAAGGATATACTTCATGTGTCAGAAATAGATTTTTGTTGATTTAACCTACTAAGATTTGAGGGCTGCTTGGACCAGAGCATAAGCTCAACAATCCTGACTAAAGCATATGTCAAAGATGATTAAAAGCATGGACTGGTAAGAAGCTCATGGGGAAAGGTGAAAAATAAAATAGATCTCAGGCTTAGAACAGAGATAGCTCAGGTATGATGTGATGACCACTTACAGCTTTAAGGAGCAGATTCATTTATTCTGTCAATAATATTTACTGAGCATCTGTTATGCTCCAGGTTCAGTTCTAAAGATGTGGATACAGCAAGAACAAAAGAGAAAACAACCCTTTATGAAAACTACATTTTAGTGGAAGAGACACAATAATCTAGATAAATAAGTAAAATGCATACTCTGTAAGATGGTGAGATGTCCCAAGGAAAAAAGCAGGGAAGGGAGAGGAAATGAAAAGCATCAGGAATGGTGTTTGATCCTCACAGTCATGGAAAATAACTTACTAGAAAGGAAAAAATAGATTGAAGTCACATGTGAAAAACTTGTCTTTGGACTAATGAAAAAGGTGTGGAGCATCCTATATGATCAGTGAGAGTGTATATTGGTACAAACACTTTGCAAAACAAATGTGTAGTATCTATTAATGATGAAGATAAATATTTCTCATTATACAGCACTTTTACTCCTAGGAACCTATCTCAGCTGGGGATTTTGAGAAACGGCATGTTATGGATTGAACTGTGTCCCTGCAAAATTTTTATGCTGAATCCCTGATCTCCAGTCCCTTAGAACCATGTGACTGTATTTGGAGACAGGGCTTTTAAAGAGGTAATTAAGTCAATGTGAGGCTGTTAGGGTGGGCCATGATCCAATCTGCTAGAGTCCTTATAAAAAGAGATTAGGACACTCAGAGATACAAGAAATGGACACCCATAGAGCAAAGGCCACATTAGGACCCAGAGGGAAGAGCAGGTGAGGACCCAGCAAGAAGATAGCCACCTGCAGGCCAAGTAGAGAGGCTGCGGGAGAAAACCAAACCTGCTGACAGCTTGATCTTGGACTTAACAACCTCCAGAACTGTGAGAAAACATATTTCTGTTATTAAGCCACACAGTCCGTGGCATGTTGTCATGGCAGCCCTAGCAAACTGACACTGTCAGTAGAAGGCAGCTTCTTATCTGTTGATAGGAGGAGTGGTTGTAGCTCGTAATAATTCAGTAATCTGTACATTAATGTTCTATGAGATTTTCTGCATGAGTACTCTGTTTAATGGGCCTTTCCAGGTGGTTCGGTGATAAAGAATATATCTGCAATTCAGGAGACGCAGGTTTGATTCCTGGATTGGGAAAGGAACCTGGAGAAGGAAATGGCAACCCACTCCGGTATTCTTGCCTTGGGAATCCCATGGACAGAGAAGTCTGGCGGACTACAGTTCATGGGGTCACAAGGAGTTGGACACAACACAGGTACTAAACAACAACAAATTCTATTTAACAAGAAAAATGTCTAATTCTAAAACATGTTACTGAGAAATATGCTTAGAGATTTCTTAGGAGTAGGCATAAGGATAATCTGTGGGACTAAGCATTGGCCTCTGCTCAAGAAGACAGTTGTGTGTGTCTCAAGAGCTGATACCCATAGAAGCAGAGTAAACCCATTCAGTGAGTCCTTGAGGAGGGAAAAGCCACCCTCCCTGTTTACAGGGAATTCTAGGTGCAAACTCCACTGATCTGCAGGGGCCCTGGAGTGAGGAGAAAAACTTTCCCAAAGAGTCAGGCTGTGAAAAAGCAATCTCACAAAATGAAAGCACGCACTTATCACTATCAGGTGCACGATGGCCTCATCGTAAGATCTGCCTTCTTGAAAATAACAGCAGTAGAAGCCGTTTTCGTGGACGGTGACGTTGTGTATGATCAGCCCCACACTCCCTTCGCTAATGGCTTCGCTCACAAAAGTTGTTCTTCCCCGGTATTGCTCCATCTGCTCGTCTGTTCTCTCCCGCCTGCCCTTGTACACGAACACTGCAGGGGAAAACTGTGTCCGGAACCACCGCACCTCCATGTCCTCAGCGTTTTTCTCAGGTGACAGGTGGCAGCGTAGCATGACGTTTTCTCCCACCACAGCCAGGATTGGATAAGCTGGTCCCAGGACAGTAAACTGGACTGTTACACAAAGCGGTAGAATCAGACAAGGGCACCAGCCGTCAACTCTCTGAGACAGCAAAGGAACTGGGTGTTCCAGGGGACAGACATGTTCTCTCTAAGGCCACAGGGGCTTCCTGGGCTGAGGATTTTGGGGGCCAAGGGATGTGGCTGGTCGGTAGTAAAAACAAAACAAAACAAAAAACACCTAGTAGGAGTGTCTAGCAGGGGGTACTAATGCTTCATGAACAACACATTGAGAATCCTATGCTGATCATCCCTCATGAACCCTGAGCTCACAGAGGTTTTCTTCTGTTTCCCAAACCAGTGCAGTGCCTGTGGTATAGGTTATAAACTCTAGCTATCCAGTGTGATCGCCACTAGCTAGTCCCAACTGGCATGTGCTGTAATGTAAAAGACACATAATTTTGAAAATTTAGAATAAAAAAGTTAAACATTCATTGTTCATATTTTACATTAAGTAAAATTTTAAATAATAATACTTTGGTTATTTGGAGTTAAAATGTTTTATGAAAAGTTGTTTCATCGGTTGGTTTCCTTTTCCTTTTTAACATGTAGCTACTAAGGATTTTAAAGTTACATATACAGCTTGGCTTTCTGGCTCTCACTGGGTTGCTACTAGAGTGTGCCTGGGATCCATCTGGTGACTGTGATCCATCTGATGACTGTGTGCAGAATAAAAGTGTGAGTAAGCACAACTGCAGCCCTTCTTTACAGACTTCTTTAAGCCCTTTGCAGACTTAAGTGTTGATTTTCCTTTCTGAGAAGTTGATAGGAGTCAGTGGCGTACACCCCTACCTGAGACCGGTGTAAACGAGCTGAGGAGGTGGAAGAAGAGAAGGAAGCCTGGCAGGAAAAAATACAGAGAAGCAACTGGCTCCATAAGCATCCAAGAAGAGTCACCCGGAGAGGCAGCGACCGGAGACCTAGAAAGACGTGGAGAATCAGCCAAGGAGACTTGGCACCATAGTTCTGATCTAGGTCATACTTCCCTGTAACCCGTGTTGGTATCATCAGCGCCCCAGTTTCTCTCTTGGGCCACCTCCTTCGACTCCCAGTTTAGGTATTTCCCGATAGATTGATCCTTTAAACACTGCATGGAATGTCAACAATACAGCGATCTGGAAGGCAGTTTTCCCCTCTCCTCGGCTGACTTTTCCAGAGTTGAGTTTCTTCAGATGTCACTTGATATTCTTCCAAACCCTCCCTCCGTTTTCTCCCAGAGATTCAGGCTAGACGCCAAGGTAAGTCCACCCTCGCCCCCGGAAGCCTCCCTTCCCGGGGTCCCCCCCTTTCCTCTTATTGGGTTTTGTTCCTGCCATCTACAGCCTCCCACCCTCTGCCCCCCACCCCTAGCGTTCGCGCATCCCCTCTCCTTCTTACCTTCTAGAATGAACTTCTGCGTTTTCTTTTCTGCTCCCTCCGCTCAAATAATGATTTTCTGGCTGTCCCTCTTCCTCTAAACCCTCCCAGGGGCATATTCACCACCCTTCGGAAAGCAGAGAAAAAAACTTTTCTTCACCTCCCGTTAGTTGCGGCGTGGGGCTTACTGGCCCCGAGTCCCGGTCCACCTTGTGATCACAAAGTCACAATATTTTCAATGAATTATTCAGAGCCCCTCTGGGTCAGCCAGCCAATGGCATCCTTGAGCTTGCTTTCTCACTAGTTACTGGGCAGAACACACAGAAACAATACAAGAATTGAAGCCTTACTGCTGTGCAGAGCCTTTTAATAATTTCTTTTTCTTTTTCTTTTGAAGCCTTGAGATTTCCCCAAGGATTTTGGCTTTGCTTGTAATCACCAGGAGAGGCTTCCCATTTGTGTGTGTATGTGTGTGTGTGTGCTTAGTGGTTGGGGTGTGGGCAGGTGATGATGTCAGCAAAGCACATCTCAATTTCACGTATTTCTTAGTGCTGGATAGATGGGATGGAGCCCTGTTGCCACTTGACAACCAGCTGATTAATGTACCCTTTATGTCATTTTTCTTTTAGTTGGCTTTCTCTTCTTATTTATTTTCAAACTTGTAGTTTCCATCTCAAACTTGTAGTTACATCTCAAACAGACAACCTGACGCAAAGTTCTTGACTCAGAGTCAGCTTTTGGGGAACCTGATCTGAGAGATGAGATCAGTGGAAATTTCACCAGACATCATCAACAGGGAAAATCATCTTTTCTGCAAAGGGATACTTACATACATACCTGAGTCTAGTAATTGAATGAAGAACTACAGATTAAATTTCTAAAGAGTCACTTCTGTTGAGAGTCACAGGAATGAATCTCCAATCGTAGAGGCCTTTAGCATATACAGAGCAGAGGCCTCCTTAAGAGTGAGCAAGGCCATGGTTATGTGTGCTAGGCTGAAGAGTTCACACCATAATCTTTATAGCCTCTGATTATGACACATTACATAGCAAAAAGAGGCCTTACAGGCTGGAATTAAGGTTATGCCTCTTAAAGTAGAGAGATTATCCTGGATACATGGAAGATTATCTTGGATTATCTGGATGGACACAATCTAATTACATAAATTCTTTAAAAATGGGAACAAGCAGGAGAGTCAGAGAGATTCAGTGGAAGAAGATACAGGGTGGATTCCAAGATGGAGAGGGATTCAATCTGCCATTACTATCTGAAGATGGAGGAAGAGGACCAGGAGGCAGGGAATGTGGAATCCTCCAGAAGCAGGAAAGAGCCCTAAGCTGACAGCCAGCAAGAAATGACCACCTCAGTCCTACAACTGCAAGAAACTAAATTCTGCCAACAATTTGAATGAGCAAGGAAACAGATTCTTTGCTAGTGCCTCCAGAAAGGCATACAGTCTGCAGCCACCTTGATTTTAGCCCAATGAGACCCATGATGGTCTTCTGGTCTACAAAAATATGAGATAATAAATTTATTTTTGTTTTAGGTCACAAAATTTGTGGCAATTTATTATGGCAACAATAGAAAACTAATAAAAGGAGGATTTTGTGAAAATATTATGAGATGAATTGTAAAACTTGTTGTAAGTAAACCTTAAGGGCTTAAAACCTAGAAACGATTCAGTTAAAGAGTGAGGATTATTAACATGTTTATTTAACAAATGTAACTTGACAACCACATGTCAGATAGAGGGGATACATTGGTGAACAAAATAGTGATGATGATGAAGAGTAACTTATGCCTGGTACCTGTCAGCTGAAAGGAACATCCATTAACATCAATAACTGATCAGGTGTGGAAATATCCCTTTGCTAGAAATGGACTCTACTGTGTGATTAAAAATACCACTACAGTTCATCTGGTTTCATTCCTCCCAAATTCTTGTTCTACAGAAAATCTTTAAGTATTAAGTTAGACTTTCTAGACATCTTGAACATAGGAGGATTGGTTCTGGCTTCAGGATTGCACATCACATTGACAGGGGGAGGAAAGAAGCAGGGCACACATGCCCTTTAGTAGTTAAGACTTTGGCCTTTAGTCCTTTTGCAGTTCTGTATATTCATTCTCTGGATCAAGTCACCTGCCGAGCCAACCCAATGAACTGCTGGACCTATAGCTGTGACAATTGATCCTGAAGGAACCAAGAGGAGTGTGGTTTCCGTAGGCACTTACAGTGATCTTTAACCTGGGGTGCCCTGGGAAGGAATGCTCAGGGCTGCACATGGTCCCTCCTTCACAGGGGCAATTGGGCTGGGAAAAAGGCTAGGGGTAGAGGGTGGGGAGGGAAAGGAGCCCCAACAGCACTGACTATTTGATGAATTATGAATTATATAACTTGCTTAACTTGGCCCTGCCTCAGTTTCCACACTCTTGAAATGAGGCTGTGACATAGGGTTGCTATGAGGAGTGAAACATTTAAAGCTTTTAGCGCAACACCCAGTATATTGTAAATCATCTGTAAATGTTTTATTATTCAATGCCCAGCCATCATTTACTAGCTGAGTGACCTCTAAGAAGAGAGACAATAAAGCAGTATCAAACTCAACTGTCCATATGGAATAGATAACTGTATTAATATTAGTAGAGTGCTTCACACTGTGTGTGCCTTTAGCATTTTATGGTTGCGATTTGTCGCTGCTGTCAGGGAAGAGACCCTCAGCTGCAGGCTGGGCAGGGAAAAGCAAGAATGTGACTTCAGCCTGAGGCTCTCCATTCTCTTCAGCTGAGGTCAGGACCACTGGGGTTTCCAGAGAAAGGTCAGGCACTAGGTCAGGAACACCAGGACTCCCTCCTCCTGTTGACACTGGGCAAATGGTCAAGGCAGTGGGTTCCAAGGTCAAAATCCTGAAAACAGGCCACAGAGGCCTGGAGAAGGAGGTGTGCAGGAAGGTGTAGATATGAGATCCAGCCACATTGTTGTAGAAGGAGACTTTACCAGTCTCATATTCCAGGAAAACCCCCGCTTTTTCAGGAGGGCTGGCAACTGCCAGTTTGGTCTGGAGCTCAGTGAGAGCCCGGTAGTCATTCCGATCAGACAGCCCTATAATTCAGAAGTCATTCTCCTGACTCATTTTAATCCAGCATTTTCTCTCATTTTAATCCGCATTTTCTCTCCACGTCCTCCCTGCACACTCCCACATGCCACTCTTTCCTGTCCCAAACCTCCACCTCCCAGTAACGTCTCCCTGACGTGAAGCTCTTGCAGCCAAGCACACAGTAGTGCCAATCAAATCACTCGGGGCTGTCTGGCAGATTTCAGTGTTCCTCTGCTGGCTGCAGGCTCCTCTGGTCATCAGACACGAGCAGGATGGGGTTCACTGTGTTGGGATCCAAAAATACATCCTCTGCAGAAATTTTGGGGGGCGGGATGGTGGGTGAACCATTGTTCCTAGATCTCAGAGCCTCAGCCCTCAACTGTGGGTCTGGTTGAGGAAGCCCAAGTCCAGGGCACAGCCTGCCCTGAATGTGACCCTCTCAGCAACACCAGAGGAAAGCCCTAAGGGGCTTGTGTTCAGTAGGAAAGGGGAAAGTGATGAGTGTCAGAGTCTGCTTAACCAATATCTAGAGCTAGCTCCTTCCAGCTACGTTTTTCCTGTTTCTCTCCCTGAAGTGACTCTGCCCACTTGTACTTCATAGGCATAGATGCTTGCTAAGTTGCTTCAGTAGTGTCCAATTCTTTGCGACCCAGTGGACTGTACCTGCCAGGCTCCCCTGTCCATGGGATTCTCCAGGTAAGAATACTGGAGTGGTTTGCCGTACCCTCTTGCTGGGGATCTTCCTGATTCAGGGATCAAACCCACATGTCTTACATCTCCTGTACTAGCAGGTGGATTCTTTACTACTAGTGCCACCTGGGAAGCTCGTGCTCCATAGGCATACAGGTTTAAAATTCAATCCTTGTGCTACCACTCATGAAGTGAATGTCTGTTCTCTTTTTTCCATTGGCCCAAGCGGTATAATAAAGTCTCAATTTTCTTATCTGAAAAATGGGGCTTAAAAAATACTAATCTTTAGGGTAGAAGATAATACACATTGTGTATTTGGTTTAGGGCCAGGCATGGAGGAAGTCCCTGATGTTTTAATAGCTGCCAGTCTTTTCCTGGGCTAAGGGGCATTACAGTGAGGTTTCATGTACTCCCAGGCCCTCTCTCCATGTTCTTCTACCCTTTTCTGGACCCTGGAATCTGTCCTCTTTGGACAATAACACTGGGCTCCCTTGCCTCCGGTCACCTGTCGAGTTTGGTCAGTGGGAGGCACTAGCTGAAGATTGGAAGGAGCAAGAAAAGAGGCACGACATTTATTTCCTCCTCCACTTCTTCCCTGCCAGCTTCAGGGAGTGATGCTTGACCTAGGGGATGACTCATCTCAGGCTGCCCTCTCTGTGAGCTACAGCTTCCTGTGGGCCAAACACTCTCCTCCCCATCTCTTCAGGCCCAGCATGGTGACAGCACCCAAGTGTTGCGAACCCTTGGGGACTGAATAGTCCTTTGTCAGTTTCCTGTTGCTTTCTCTCTCCCCTTTGTAAATAATTGATTCTTTAAGCCCTCTTCAACCACCCATTTTGAATAAAACGTCTCTTTTTTGCTGGCTTTTTGACCAAGTACACGTTCATGAACTCATTTAGTCTTTACCTCAACTCTCACATGAATAGGAACTACAATCATCGTCTACAAGTGAGGAGACTGAAGCTTAAAACATCAAGTAACTTGAGGACACACAGTGGCAAGGTGGCATACGGACACTGGGAAAGGACGTGACCTTTGAGCATTGCTTTCTCTCCTTGGTCACGTTGCATCTGCACTCTCGCTGCAATATTAGTTCACCCTGCCTGTCCTTCCCCTCACCTCCACTGGTGATGCCTCTTCCTTCCCATAAAGATCTGTGGAAGCCCAAGAGAGCAATTCTCACCAGTTCTCTGGGCACGCAGTGGAAGGCTGCTGGAGACTGAGATCTCCAATCAGAACTCCCCCAGTCACAGGAACTTGCTGTCCCAGAATCTCAAGATGTGGAAAAGAAAAAGGGAATATGGTCTCTTGGGTTTTCATCCTAGGGGATGTACAGTGATTCACTCACCAGCTTGGAAGAGGACCTTCTTCCACTTTGAAAGAAAGGAGACACAAAAAGGAATGTTCTGATCTTTCCCTTACCATTCTCCTCACTGAGCCTTTTCTGTGTCCCTTTTTTCAGTCTCTTCCTTCATCTACAGCTTGGGTAAATCAGGCATAAAATCTCTCAGAAATTGTGGATTTTCTTCACTCTATTGTGCTGGGGCTGCAGGTGACATGGCCAGGCTATACTAGGTTGTGTGTGTGTGTGTGTGTTGATGGGTGGGTGTATATGTCGGCAGGGCAGGAAGTGGTTAAACTGCCCAGACACTATATCTGAAGTTCCTCTCTGAGGCTGTAGAAAAGCAGGGGTGGTAATCCCCACAGAAAATGAGCCTCTGGGTTAGATCTGAATATTCCTACTGCAAATGCCAGTGGGTCACACAGCAGGGAAAAGGTTTAAATGTTTATCTACCTGTGCCAGGAAACTCAGAGCATAGATCCCTGGGGGAATCAGAACTTACCAAGCTTATACTGGATAGGTTTGGGACTTCTCCCCACCTACAATGGAAGAAAGGTAGAGACGTCATCTGAACTCTGTCATTTCTGAGTCCTTTCTTTTTACTTTTGCCTCATTTCGCCTTCTTTTTGACCACTCCACCCTTCTTACCTTCTGCCTTTGCCTGTTCAACTCTCACCTCCCCTCTCTTCTTTAGGGAATGAGACTGAAGGCCCCTTTCTCTATTAAAAAAGGAAACATTCTCTATTCTCCCTACCAACTACTTCCCCCTCTCCAGTCACCCATATTTCTTCTCCTGGGAAAAAGGATCCAGAACATTCCTTCTTCCCAGGGCAGAGTTAGGGGCTGAGGAACCCAGCTGGAAAATATATGAGCAGAGACAGTCTTCTATGTGAATTCAGAGAAAATGTGAGAGCCATTATCAGTCATGTACTGGACCTTTCTCCACTCTGCAATGGAAGAAAAATGGTGAGTCATTAAGTGGTAAGTCATAGGAAGATGAGCATAGATCCCTGGGGAAATCAGAACTTACCAAGCTTATACTGGAACATCTCTGGAAAAGAAGCAGAAAAAAAAAAAAAAAGTACTGTTATTGGGGTGGAAGGAAGAGGACCTCTAAAAAATAAATCTTAAAGATGACCAAGTGCTGAGTTGGGTGCGAGAGGTGGGGATGGAGTGAGGTGATCCAGCTCCCTCCTGCAAAGCATGGGCCTTAGACTCCCTCTCCAGGTCAGATACCTTTTATTCTTTGTTCTTGCTTCTTTTCTGCCCAAGCTGTTTCTTTTTCCTTTTTTGCTTTTACTTTCTCTGTGAATAGAGCCTCTTTTTCCTTCCTCTGTAGACACAGGAAGTAACCAGCTCCAGCGAGAAGCAGCAGACAGACCATCAGGGTCCCTGCAAAGGCAGCGATCCAGTGCTGGGCCCTCCTGAAGAAGGGGTCTGCAATGGGATCCAGTCTTAGCTTCTCACCCTCAGGACAGGGATCATGGAGTTCATCTCCTGACATTAAAATCTTTCTCTTCCCAAGTTCTCAGGGACCTTTAGGTAAGAGTTTGGCAAGCCACGCTAAGGTTTTATAGATACAGTAATAACATAATACCAGAACTTGTCTTGAAATGTCTGTCTCTCACACGTAAATCTGTTACTTAAGCATCATAACCAAGTTTTTTTCTACTTAGAATTTATAATAGGTTACATCCACATGGTTCCACTATCAAATAAAAGCACAGAAAACATTATCTGAGTCTCCTGTTCACTCACACAAGTTTTAATACACATTTCTCTAGTGAGTGTGGTTGGATACTCTTTCATGTGTTATTACTTTTCTGTGAACTATTAATTCATCCTTTGCTCTTTTTTCTACTCTTTTGTACTATATTTTAATGGGATTAGCATTTCCTTTAAATTATGAGTTGTACACGGACCCACCCGCCCCCAACTTTGTCATTTGTCTTTATTTAAGAATCTGATCTTCATCACTTCTCTCCAGTTCCCATTGCCTGTCACCGTTCCTGCAGACAGGAAATGCTCAGTAAATCCTTGTGACGTAAGCAGGAGAAAACAAAAAAACCTAGTTCCATTAAAAGCTCTGAACTCAGCTCAAGGACTCACTTTCACTGTATACCATAGAGAAGCACACATCCCCCTTTCATTTCTTTTTTTAAAATTTATTAATTTTTTTGTTTTTATACTTTTTTTTAATATGGTTATACTAGATTTTAATTGGTTAATGTTTAAATTGTCATTTTGTCTAATTTTCTATAGGTTAAATTTTACATATGTCTCTTTTAAGGAATTTTTTTAAACTGGAGAATAAATATAAGTAAATCAATTATTCTCCAGTTTAAAAAAAATTCCTTAAATTATATTATATTAGTTCCTTATATTATATTAGTTCCAGGTGTTCATGTCCTTCTTCTTCCAATAGCCATGGCTCCGCACAGTATACCTGCAACTAAGCAGGGTACTCACCTGTGATGGAAATCCGGGCTGTCTTTTCCTGGTTGAGGAGAGGATTTCTGATGATACAGGACACCTCTTCCCCAGAGCCGCCTTTCATGATTAGAGATGATGTGACTGCACACAGGCCCACTCCATCTGCAGCCAGAGGTGCTGTCACAGCTGGCATGTTCTTGCCCTCAGCATCTCTCCACTGAATCTGGGGCTGCAGATACCAGCTGGGGGACTTGCATCCCTGGTGGATCCCCCCATTCTCGTGGCCCATCACTTGAATGTGAAGGTCAGAGCCTAGTGCTGTAGAAAGGATGAATGAGCCTCAGTTCTTGGGAGCATCCTGTATCGGTGAGGGTCTCAACAGGAATTGGATGGCACACTCAGATAATTAAACTCGAGTTTTCTAAGAAGCTGTTTGCAAAAGGGTGGTCATAATGAGGAGAAAACTACGTGGAATAGAGCAGTACTCCAGGGCCAGGAACAATGGAGTGTTACCACCCACCCCTAAACCCAAAGAGGAGTGGAGAGGAAGCTGTTTTGAAGACCTAAAGTGGGAGAGTCATGTAGAGAGAGCTTTTGTAAGAGGAGCTGTGATCTTCTGGAAGGGCATGTAGCCAGCTAGAGGTGGCCCTGCAGTGAATAAGACAGGGGCATATGTATCTGACCCCTCTCTCTTCCTCCTTCTACCTTCTGCTATGGCTCCCCATGGACCAAACCCAGCCAGAAGCTACATGGCAAGATAAAGAGATATGCCCCGAGACAGAGATATGCAATGCTTGACATGGAATATGAGTCTAGTCTTGGTGTTCTCCTGTGGAACACAAGCAATTTCATGGAATATCAGCATCAAAGGGCCCTTTGTCACTACGATAGGTGAAGACAAAAGACCAACAACAATCATGTTTGAAGATAGAGAAAAATACGAGCACTGTCCCAGACATAACCTTGACCAAACATTCCCCTGTCCTGGCTGAGTGACGCCACTCCTTTACTAGTCCCAGATTAGCCTCACTCTAGTCTTATGAAGTTTATGAAGTTATCCACCACAGAAATATGCCTCCTCCTTTGTGACAGCATCCCATCCAGAGCAAAGCCCATTTCCATAAGCTTGCCCTAAATCTAACAGAAGCCCAGAGTCTATACCAAGTCTCCTCTATCACCCTCTTCCTGAGACCCCCATGCTCCCACAGGGCATGCACTGCTCCTCCTGCAACAAGGATTGAAGTCAGCTGGTTCAATTGCAAGTGTGCTCTGAGGGGGTGTGGTTTGGAGAAGTGAAAAAGCACAGATGCTGCCCTTACAGGTCAGCCTCCCAGGGCTCATGGAGGCGAGTACCTGGAGGGGCCCTCAGAAGCCACCTGGAATGCAACTGATTCCAGACAACCATGCACCATCCCCAAGGAGATGTTTTCCTATCCTTCCCATCCTGACCTTCCAATTCCCAGCTTAGACTCTGGCAGTTGGCAGGAGGGAGCTCTACTTGACAAGATAGCGTACAGGAGGGGGTCTTCTTGGAGGAAGACCTGCTTATTTCCTGAGGGTCTCAGAGAAACGAAGTCAGAAGACAGAGGAGGCAGTTCCCGATGATCAGCCAAGAGCTTTGAGAGGTGGATTTGGAGCAGAAACTCGCATTTGCTCCTATGTCCCAAGAGGAACACATTCAGAACAGAACCTGAAGGCTTCCTGCAACCTTCAGCTCCAATAAGGCTTTCTCATAGAAGTTGCCAGTTTGGAAATAGCACAAGTAGTTTCCACTGTCAGAGGCTCTAATGTTGTGTATTCGGAGCAAGAGGTGAGCAGCTGGTCGGAGATGAGGCAGATAAGGAGGTGAAATGGAAGAAAGTCTAGTGTCCAAGCCATTTTCATCAGTGCTGCAATCAGAGAGATGTCAGAAAGAGTCAGGCAGAAATACCACCTGGAAGAAGATGGAGAATTCTGTGTGGGAATCTCTACCTCCCCAGGGCCAATTCAGGGAGAAACACAGGATAAGTAGTGTGAGGACCCATAATCTTCCTCTGCCAAAATTTCTGCTTGGGAGTCTCTTCACCTTTGAGTTCCCACATGGAAAATATCCCATAAAAATATGTATGTTAAGTGTACAGACAGTAACATCAAGAAATCCTTGGCTCTACTGAGTATATTCAGAATCTCTACACTCACCCACACCCTCAGCTATGTCAGGTCCAAGCCTCCACCATCACATTCTGATTAATACAGGACTCTCCTCTCTGGGTCCTCCGATTCTGCTTGTGTTCCCTACAGTCTCAATACAACATCCAGAACATTCCTTGAGTCACATCCTGTCACTTCTCTGCTCAGCACCTTCTGCGGGCTCCCTTTTCATTCTGAGTAGATGCTGAAGTCCTTCCAGTGGCTGGCCTGGCCCTCCTGGAGCTGCATGCCTCACTTCATCTCCAGGCACGCTGTCCTTCCTACTGTTCCTTGGACAGAACACGACAGAAGACCTTGACCTTGACTCTTCTCTCTGCCTGGAACCCTCTTCCCCATACATCCACAAGCTCACTCTCTCACCTCCTTCAAGTCTATCCTTTAAAGTCAGATCCTCTATGAGACCCTCTCTGATCAAAGAATTGTGGCAAACTGCTCCCATCCCCCTCAACGTCTCTCTTTTTCCCATTGCATTTTCACCAGTGAACATATCATACATTTATTGTCTGTCTCCAGCTGCTAGAATGTAAGTTCCCAAAACAATGATATTGGTCTATTTTGTTTCCTGATGTGTAAGACATCTGTAAGAACGGTTCACATGAAAACCTCAGTGAATATTTGTTGAGTTAGTGAATGGATGAGGACTTACATATTAAACTATCAATACTCACTAGCATTTTAGCTCAGTTTCGATGATCAGAATAGTTGGGTGTCATCCAACGAATGAGAGGAGGGGAGGTGGAGAGTTTATGGAGATAAGCATTTTTCTGCATAATGATAAGCTCTTTTGGCCTGGCTTAGAGAGCAGAGCCTGGCCTCCTGTGCTTCCACTGGGGACTTAGTTGTATTAAAGCATTTATTCTTATTTTTCAATAAAGTGGTTTCAAAGAGCAAGCCTATCCTGGACATGCGAATGTTGCAACGTGGTAAGTCTTTAGCGAACTCTTCACAACAGTTCTGGGAATTCCCTGGTGGTTCAGTGGTTAGGACTCTGCATTTTCACTGCCAGCTTTGATCCCTGGTTAAGGAACTAATCTCATGCATGACCAAAAAAAAAAAAAAGTTCTTTGGGGGGAAGCATTTGCTTTTTAGTGGGAGAAACATCTCTGGGAAGAAAATGGTTCACTTTCTTTTTTCCCTTTCCTCCTGTGTTTATCAATGCTCCTTGGCAGATGGCCTGCCTCTGGGCTCACCAGCAATGGATAATTACCCTATCTTGGTCTTTGCACTGCTGGGAAAGTGCCTTTTAGAGGTGGAGATGTAATTGTTGGCACTTGCACAGAAGGGCAAACATGTCAACTTCCAAACACACAGCAGACCAGCACGGCTCATGCCTCTGTGTAATGCTGGCGTTCTTCCAGCTCAGAGGCAGGGCCCCTGCAATACCCCAGTTCCAGCCCAGTGTTTCTAAATGTATCTTGGTTCATAAAAGCACCTCCACCTTGTGTGATAAGAGAAGTGTGGGGCCCTTGCCAGCTAGCCAGGCTTGATTATAGCTGGAGTTCTAACTTGGCTTCCACTCCAACCACACCAGAGTTGTCTTCCTATCTATATAGTGGACAGCCTGAGAGTCGATTATTCCAAGACAAGACAAAGAACTCCAGATGGAGCCCTCTCCCTTCTCCCATCAGGTATTCTTTCTTTCCTGAAAATGTCACATGAAATGGTGTGCTGACGAATGACTCAGGGTGTGCCCATCTGTCTCCTCTAGGCCCAACCCATGGCCGTTACAAAGCTCACATCACTCTCCCATCAGACTTTGGTCCAAGATCCTGGCAGATTCCCTGGGTCAATTAAGGCTAAAACTACCACTTTTTTTTTTTTTTTTTTTTTTTTAAGTTTTGGCTGAACTTTGAGGCTTGCAGGATCTGGGCCACTGCCAGTGAAAGTGCCTAATCTTAACCACTGGACCTCCAGGGAAGTCCCATGAACCTACCACTTCTTAACCCCAAGGCGAGTGAATTGGAGAGTTAAGAATAAGGCCAGGTCTCAACCAGGCATTTTCATTCCTTCAACAAATATTTATCGAGCACTCACTGTGTGCCAGGCCCACTACATGTTAGATGTTGGAAATGAAAAGGGTGTGGGAGGTAAGTCATGGCACTACGATTCGGCAGCTCTGTGATTTCAAAAATCTGTTTGAACTTCAGTTACTCATGACACATGATGAAGCAGGAAGTTCAGAATGTACACAATTGACTTAGTAACTTCACTTCCAGATATCTGGTCTAGCAAAACAGTTGCATGGGTGCAGAGAAAATTGTGTGTAAGGTTGACACTGAAACATTATTTTTTAAAGTGGAAAAAAAAAGGTAAACAAGCTAATCAGCCACGGTAACTTCTAACGAAGACAGGTTGGTTAAAGAAAGGCTGATCTGTATGAGGGAACTCAGTGTGGCAGTTAAGAGTAATTTATAGTCACTAGCCCAGAAAATCAAGATATATTAAATAAATAAAAAGCACACTTCAGAGAAAATTAATGATTATATTAAAAAAACCCTAAGTTATTAATTTGTATGTATACCATGGACTTCTCTGGTGGCTCAGATGGTAAAAAAATCTGTCTGCAATGCAGGAGACTGGGTTTGATCCCGGGGTTGGTAAGATCTCCTGGAGAAGGGCATGACAATCCATTCCAGTATTCTTACCTGGAGAATCTGCATGGGTGGAGGAGCCTGGCAGGCTACTGTTCAAATCACCTTAAAAGAGATCATGCTAAACTGAAAATTGAAGGTTGAATGAGAGACACTTTTGTGCTTTGCCTCCTACCTTTGAAAATTATTCAGATGTTTTCAGTTTTAAAAGTTTTCATGTTTTACTCAGCAATTAAAATTTTTTACAAATAATTACTCTGACTGCAACATATTAGTTGTTCAGAAAATACCAACTCCTGTATATTAACTATATGTCAATAAATAAAGTCTCCTCACACTAATTTGCCCTAAACAAACCAGTATAAGGCCTGCATTCACAGTACCTGCTGCTCAAACCTGTGCCAGGAACTGCCTTTGAGAAGAGGCCAGCAGAGGGAGTGGGTTGAGGAAGAGCTGGGAGCAGAAGTTTGACCACCCTGGATTTCTTGGGAGCCTGCATGAAACTCAGACATACCCTCAGACAAAAGATTGCCTTTCACCATATCTTCTGCTCTTCAAAACTGCTCCCTAAGATGCTAGAGAGAGGATATTATTATTATTATTATTATCATCATTATATTGGTAACAATTTCAATGCTGTCCTCAGAGTGAGGAATATATTTTCACTAATTTGGGGGGGATATTATAGTTGTTTCTTCTTTGTTCCTGATTATAGACTGAAGAAGGAATTCATAGGGCCTGGACTCCATCTTAGGCCTGTTCATGCTGATCATGCTCAGCCACCTTTCCAATAGACTCTGAACTCTGTATTTCAGTTCAGCTCAGTTCAGTCGCTCAGTCGTGTCCGACTCTTTGCGACTCCATGAATCGCAGCACGCCAGGCCTCCCTGTCCATCACCAACTCCCAGAGTTCACTCAGACTCACGTTCATCGAGTCAGTGTTGCCATCCAGCCATCTCATTCTCTGTCGTTTCCTTCTTTTCCTGCCCCCAATCCCTCTCAGCATCAGAGTCTTTTCCAATGAGTCATCTCTTCGCATGAGGTGGCCAAAGTACTGGAGTTTCAGCTTTAGCATCATTCCTTCCATTGCACTTCACTATCTGCATTGTCCTTCTGAGTGAGTTTGTTTCCTGGAATACGTGGCTACAACAAGACAACATCAAAACAGAGAAAAATATAAAGGAATAAAATGTAAATAATCTGTGATAGTAATCATATACTTTGCTTCATGGGACTATAAGGATTTCTGGAAGTATTTTGACCATAGATATATACTAAATGCCTGAAAATTGTCAAAATTATCGTTTGACCCAAAAATTCCACTTGTAGAAACTACTCTTAAAGAAAAAAAAGTCAAGTAACAATCCCTCTCAGCATCAGAGTCTTTTCCAATGAGTCATCTCTTCGCATGAGGTGGCCAAAGTACTGGAGTTTCAGCTTTAGCATCATTCCTTCCATTGCACTTCACTATCTGCATTGTCCTTCTGAGTGAGTTTGTTTCCTGGAATACGTGGCTACAACAAGACAACATCAAAACAGAGAAAAATATAAAGGAATAAAATGTAAATAATCTGTGATAGTAATCATATACTTTGCTTCATGGGACTATAAGGATTTCTGGAAGTATTTTGACCATAGATATATACTAAATGCCTGAAAATTGTCAAAATTATCGTTTGACCCAAAAATTCCACTTGTAGAAACTACTCTTAAAGAAAAAAAAGTCAAGTATTAACACAAACATTCGAGTTTAAACTGTTCATCATAAGTAAGATTCAATAGCAAAATGTAGATACAATTTAAATCTCCAAGTTAAATCCAGCTATGTTACAATTAGAAATAAAAACTCTTTATTAAAAACATGATTCCAAAATCTCTTTCATGATTGGACAATGTGTTTGTATCCATTCTCCAACTGCTGCATATGTTGATTCAGACTTTTTAAATTACAAATAATTCTGTAGTGAACATCTTTACATGCAAATCTTTAAGGCATATCTTTTTTTCAGAATCTCTTAGAACACATTCCAAGAGATGACTAGGAGAGATAAGAGTCCTTTGCTCCTTTTTGATCACAGTAATCTTAATCTCTTAAGAACATGAAATCCGCAAGCTCTTTTCATTCACA
Source organism: Madoqua kirkii (assembly GCA_006408675.1). NCBI lineage: Eukaryota > Metazoa > Chordata > Mammalia > Artiodactyla > Bovidae > Madoqua > Madoqua kirkii. The sequence goes on along the minus strand of SJYC01107078.1, from coordinate 22,434 downwards.
TTGTGACTCTCCCACAAATGCTCAAATTCAGGTCTTTAGCCTTTGCATTGCCCTGCTGTCTCTACCCCCTCATCCCCTTACTACAGCACACCCGAGCCCCAATCACTTTCTCTGGGCAAGGCCCACTCTCAGCTCTTCAGCCTCCCTCCTTCCAAGGCTCATCACCCTGGATTTTACCTATTTTCCCACACTTACCTCTTGGCAATCCCATCTGAAAATTACAGCCCACAGAGTAAAGATAATCAATAGTTTCTCATTATACATAAGAATCTCTTTTCTCTGGAAGAAAGGAAAAAGAGCGATGCATGCTCACTCTGACAAAGAGGAAGACTCGGTCTGTGAAAGAATTAGTTTCGGATTGGCTCAGAGGGGTGGTTCTCATCAGTTGCTGGGCAGAAACCAGCGAGGTTTGAAAACTGAAACTATATTGTATTGTGAAAAAAAATCCCAGCCTAATTTTCACTTTGTATCACTCTGTGTTTCCCTAATTGAATCATTTATGCATATGTATGTATGTATAAATCAGTATTTATTACATATATCTGCTTTATGTCTTATATATAATAATAGATTTATTTTTTTCTCATAAAAGATTTACTGAGTAGGGAAATAAAAGGTTTGAACTTGTGAAGAGAGGAAGACATGCATTATTAAAACATTTCTGTGGGTTTTGGCTAACGTCTTTTTGCATGTACAGCCCACATGGGGGAAATATATTCTACAATAGAGGGAAATGAACAGAAAACCAGACCCTCTCCACCTTTTTTAGCACCTCTGAAATTCAAGTCTCAGATTCATTATCAAATAATATAATTTTCACATTTTCCAGAGCAGTGTTCTGGTGACTGATTGGCATATTTTACTTATTTCAGAAAAATTCTTATTTGGGGTGTTGCTGAGAAGGCTCATGAACTCTCTGAGCCTAATTTGTGCTAATTTCATATGTATTTCTTTCTACTTTGCCAGCAGGATTCTTATTCCCCGAGGTTAGAGTCTGGCTGGTCTGTGGATACTGTTTCTGTTAGCTGTCTTTGGGACAAAGTGGTCCTATCTGTGGCCTAGAGCCTCCCAAGACAATTTGTTTGCCTCCTGGGACAATGATTAAAGCTCAAGGGACTTCAGTATGGCTTTGCTGATGGAATTTAATTATGTATATATATATATACACACACACACATATGTATACATACACATACATGGGCTTCCCTGGTGGCTCAGCAGTAAAGGATCTGCCCGTCAATGCAGGAGACATGGTTCAGTCCCTGGGTTGGGAAGATGGATCCCCTGGAGAAGGAAATGTCAATCCATTCCAGTATTCTTGCCCAGGAAATCCTTCGGACAGAAGAGACTGGTGGGCCACAGTCCGTGGGGTGACTAAACAACCAACAACAACAATATATACACATGTGTGTGCCCAGCCTTGTTGGACTCCTTGTGATATTATGGACTATAGCCCACCAGTCTCTTCGGTCCAAAGGATTTCCCAGGTTAGAATACTGGAGTGGGTTGCTATTTTCTACTCCAGGAGATCTTCCCAATCCAGGAATCGAACCTTCATCTCTCGCATCTCCTGCATTGGCTCTTTACCACTAAGCAACCAGGGAAGCTTATATATATAATTTATTTTATACAGAAAAGCCTATCTATCTATCTATTGTTTTTTTTTTTTTTAGACAATTTGTTTGCCTCCTGGGACAATGATTAAAGCTCAAGGGACTTCAGTATGGCTTTGCTGATGGAATTTAATTATGTATATATATATATACACACACACACATATGTATACATACACATACATGGGCTTCCCTGGTGGCTCAGCAGTAAAGGATCTGCCCGTCAATGCAGGAGACATGGTTCAGTCCCTGGGTTGGGAAGATGGATCCCCTGGAGAAGGAAATGTCAATCCATTCCAGTATTCTTGCCCAGGAAATCCTTCGGACAGAAGAGACTGGTGGGCCACAGTCCGTGGGGTGACTAAACAACCAACAACAACAATATATACACATGTGTGTGCCCAGCCTTGTTGGACTCCTTGTGATATTATGGACTATAGCCCACCAGTCTCTTCGGTCCAAAGGATTTCCCAGGTTAGAATACTGGAGTGGGTTGCTATTTTCTACTCCAGGAGATCTTCCCAATCCAGGAATCGAACCTTCATCTCTCGCATCTCCTGCATTGGCTCTTTACCACTAAGCAACCAGGGAAGCTTATATATATAATTTATTTTATACAGAAAAGCCTATCTATCTATCTATTGTTTTTTTTTTTTTTTCTTTCCCCAAGCAGGGATCTAACCTGGGCCCACATTAGTGAAAGCATGAGTCCCAATCACTGGATCACCAGGAAATTCTTAGAATATTACAAAAGTTTGAATTTAGGCTCTGTGATAGAGATAGCTGGATGCTTGTGCAAGTTTCATTTTCTGTCTGTTTTTTTTTTCTTAAACTTAAAAAGAGTTAGCATTCCTTCTGTGGTAAGGCTGAGGGAGGAAACAGACAGAACAGGCTCCATCTTGAAAGCAGGGCTCCATCTTGGGCCGGACTGTGGATTTTGAGCTATGTGGCCAATATCTATGGAAACAACACATCAACTGGAAAACCAGGGCCCCTGGACGGAAGAGCCCCAGGGCTCGTACCTAGACTCTCTTCTGCCTAAAAGAATACCCTAATTATCTGTGTAACCGAATCATAAATTCTATTATGCTTATTGGGGTATGACCACAGGCCTATTGATAATTGTCCCCTTTGTTGTATCAAAGATACAACTTTGATTGTATCTTTCTTTTCCTTTGTTCAGACTAGTTTCAGGGAATTTGGGGAGGTGGGTTTGGCATGTACACTTAGGGTATATAAGGGTTTCAGAAAAACTGGTCAGGGTCCTTGGCTAAGAGGAGACTCTGCCTTGGGCCCACCAGTGTAATAGTGTAACGAACTGCACTCCACTATCTGCATTGTCCTTCTGAGTGAGTTTGTTTCCCAAAACAAGTAGCTACAACATTTGGTGCATGGACTGGGAAACTCCTCCCTTTCAGGAGACAAGTCCTATTTGGGACTACTCCGAGGTCTTGCGGCTTGAATCTTCTAGGAGGGGAAGGCACCTCGCCCTTCTGGAAAGATTCTGCTTCTCAATGCCCTGACCTTTCATGTTAGCAGGTAGTGGACGGCAGCAGGAGAACTGAGCCCTCAGGTGAGGAGGAACCCACTCGGTAAGGTAGGAAAAGGGGCTGGATCACCCCCTTGGAGGGATTAGAAGGGGCACAGACCAACAGGAGCCTGGAATAGGCAGGTGGCAATGATTGCTTGGTACACAGGTTGACGGGTGTGTTAGGGCTTAGAAAGGAAATATGTGTGTTGTGGTCACACGTTCTGGGAAAAAAACTCACTCAGAAGGACAATGCAGATAGTGGAGTGCAGTTTATTACACCTGCAGGCCCAAGGCAGAGTCTCCTCTTAGCCAAGGACCCCAACCAGCATTTGTGAAAATCTTTTATACCCCATGTGTATGTGTCTGAAGCCACCATTCCAAATTCCTTGAGACTTACACAAACCAAGGAAAATACAATCCCAATAACCCCATCATCCACGTACTATGTGTTCATGTGCTCAAACAGTCAAACAATTAGCCAACAATCAATAAACCTGAGGTTACACTCTAATTGATACAGAAAAATTTATGGCCTGTCTGGAGGAAGGGGGATTAGTGTATGTTTTCTCTTAGGTGATGAGTAGCCTAGATACCATCTTCAAGGTTCCCCTGTCTGGAGGGAGTCTTATCCTTCTGTTGTTGTTTTCATAAGCACTGAGAAACAGTGGAAACAGTGTCAGACTTCATTTTGGGGGGCTCCAAAATCACTGCAGATGGAGACTGCAGCCATGAAATTAAAAGACGCTTACTCCTTGGAAGAAAAGTTATGACCAGCCTAGATAGCATATTCAAAAGCAGAGACATTACTTTTCCGACTTAGTTCTATCTAGTCAAGGCTATGGCTTTTCCTGTGGTCATGTATGGCTGTGAGAGTTGGACTGTGAAGAAGGCTGAGCACCGAAGAATTGATGCTTCTGAACTGTGGAGTTGGAGAAGACTCTTGAGAGTCTCTTGGACTGCAAGGAGATCCAACCAGTCCATTCTGAAGGAGATCAGCCCTGGGATTTCCTTGGAGGGAATGATGCTTAAGCTGAAACTCCAGTACTTTGGCCACCTCAAGTGAAGAGTTGACTCATTGAAAAAGACTCTGATGCTGGGAAGGATTGGGGTCAGGAGGAGAAGGGGACGACAGAGGATGAGATGGCTGGATGGCATTACTGACTCAATGAACATGAGTCTGAGTGAACTCTGGGAGTTGATGATGGACAGGGAGGCCTGGCTTGCTGTGATTCATGGGGTCGCAAAGAGTTGGACATGACTGAGTGACTGAACTGAACTGAAACACAGAGTTCAGAGTCCATTGGAAAGGTGGCTGAGCATGATCAACATGAACAGGCCTAAGATGGAGTCCAGTCCCTATGAATTCCTTCTTCATTCCTCTCTCTTGATGATCTTAGCTCATGTTATGAGCATCATTCATAGGCGTATATTGCACCGTGGCTCTCCGACTGCTGATTTGGGAGAATGACATCAACCTTTGGGTTACAAAGTTCATAATACATTGCAAAATTTAGGGTCCACAAAGCAGAATTATCAAGACAACTACAACAGCGGTAAAAATAGTTTTCCACCATTCGCCCTTCACCCAAGATAGAACCAAAGTCCAGAAAGGAATGTTTTCATTTCACATTGCTTTTACCTGGCTTTTCATGTCATCTAAAGCAGTCGATACACTGCCAGATAAGTCAGGAATGTATGCACAACATTCAACCTTAATTATAGCACCAGTCCCTCCTTGAGCAGCTGTGAGTATGTCCAAAGCCATTCTATTATTAATTGTCACATTTCTCATTTGGATTTGCTCTTCATTTAAGGCTTGGATGGCTTTTGTTCTATCTAGGAGGGCCTATTTTGTGAAATTAGTCAATGCCTCTACTTTAATCATGATCTCTGTTGTCCCTATAGAGGGTACGAATAAGGCAGCAATATACTCATACCATCGAAACACGGATCTTGTCCACCTAGCATGTAAATAAGGTAGATTTACCAGGGCTACCGGGGTAGATTTACAACAAGTAGGTTAGGCTTTTGTTACACTGGCATTTATATCAAATGTAACTCCATGACCCAAATCTATTGACTGTAGGTCTTACACCAAGAGAGCAAGGAGAGGTTATGATTGGCAAGAGAGAGGAAAGTCTCTTTTTGTCATCCCAGAAAAGAGCAGAGTGGTTTAAAATCTCCTTGGCAGAGCGGTAACACCCACCAAGGAAGTCCATCCATCACTGATAGAGGCATAGCTCCGCATACCCAGCGGCTGGAAGTGCTGTGGAAGTCTGTGTAGGAATGTCTCCATGAGATGAAAACATTGTCCTGAGTTGAAATGGAAATTAAATTCAAAATCACATTGATGAGGCCAAGCAGCAGGAGTTGATTGTGCCCCTTCATCCTGAAGAGGCTCATCCAGGATCTTCTTTTCCGTCTTAAGGATGGTGTTAGTCTCTCAAGGGTCAGCAGGGTTTCTCTGTGCAGTCCACTCAGCGTTTTTTGGGTCTGCATCCAAGGGACAATACCTGCAACTTTAACTGCAGTATGGGTAGTTAGAATAACATAAGGGCCCTTTCACCAAGGGATTGGCAGAGCGGTAACACCCACCAAGGAAGTCCATCCATCACTGATAGAGGCATAGCTCCGCATACCCAGCGGCTGGAAGTGCTGTGGAAGTCTGTGTAGGAATGTCTCCATGAGATGAAAACATTGTCCTGAGTTGAAATGGAAATTAAATTCAAAATCACATTGATGAGGCCAAGCAGCAGGAGTTGATTGTGCCCCTTCATCCTGAAGAGGCTCATCCAGGATCTTCTTTTCCGTCTTAAGGATGGTGTTAGTCTCTCAAGGGTCAGCAGGGTTTCTCTGTGCAGTCCACTCAGCGTTTTTTGGGTCTGCATCCAAGGGACAATACCTGCAACTTTAACTGCAGTATGGGTAGTTAGAATAACATAAGGGCCCTTTCACCAAGGGGCTAGCAAGTCATGTGTCCAATCTTTGACACATGGTCACCAAGCGTAAACTCATGAATCTGTTTCCCAAGGGGGGAATGGCATCCTTTTCTTGTACAAACTTAGTTACCCGATTTATTACCTTACCCAGTTCCATCTGCTGTGAAATCCTATTCCCCCTTACCTGAGGCAAATTTGTTGACACCTGTTTTATAATGGGAAGGGGCCTCCCATTCACAATTTTGTATGGAAAATAGCCTTGGGACTGTGAGGTCATTCTGAGTCTGAGCAGAGCTGTTGGAAGCAAGTCCACTCAGGAGCAGTCAGTCTCTATGATCCACTTGGAGAATCTCTTTAATGTCCGATTGGTTCATTCCACCATCTTAGAACTCGGCCTAAATGCAGTGTGCAGTTTCCATTTGATGTTGTAAGTTTTGCTTACTTGCTGTACTAAATCAGCTACAAAAGCTGGGTCATTGTCTGAACCAATGGTGGTAGGAAGTCCAAATCTGGGAACTATTTCCCTAAGCAGGCTCTAGGCTACTTTGGATGCTCTTTCAGTCCAGGTAGGAAAAGCTTCTACCCATCCCGAGAACGTACATACCATGATCAGCAGGTAACAGTAGTCTCAGTGAGGTTTCATTTCAGTGAAATCCACTCCCAGGTGTTCAAGGGTCAGTGTTCCTTTCCACTAAATACCTGGAGGTTTTTGTCTGAATACCTGAAAGGCAGCATTCACCTGTGAGCAGGCAGCATGGCCTAGGTGGGTCGCTTGGTGTGTTTGGCTTACCAGATTGTGTGCCAGCTCCTCTGGTACTAATAATTTGCCACTTGGTAATTCCCACCATCCCTTTTCAGTCTTGATGGCTCCTTCTGCTTTGGCTAACCTGACAGCCATTGTCCTTGTTTTATCAGGCTAATGCCATCAGTATATAGGACCCAACCAGGGTCTGGAACGTTGTGTCCTTCTTTAAAACAAACCCCAGATACTTTACCTCCTCCTTGCAGATCTGTGCCTTCTTCTTCAACACCCGGTAACATGCTTCCATAAGCAGCTGGAGTAATGCTTTTGTCCCTTTCCAGCACTTTTCCTTGGTCTCGGTAGCCAGCAGCAGGTCATCCCCATATTGTAGGAGCCAACATCCATACTCTTTTGGATGGAATGAGTTCAGGTCAGAAGCCAAGGCTTCCCCAAAGATGGCTGGGGAGTTCTTAAACCCTTGTGGGGGAATCCAGATGACCTGTTGATTGATGCCCACTACTGGATCTTTCCATTCAAAGACAAAGATGGGCTGTGACGCTGGGGTGAGACATATGCAGAAGAAGGCATCCTTGAGATCTAGGCGAGTATAAACTTTAGTCTTCGGTGGGGGGAGGCTAAGTAAGGTATAGGGGTTTGGAACAGTGGGGGTGCAAAGTCACACTAGCCTGGTTGACTAGCTTGAGATCCTGTACAGGCCTATAGTTCTGTCTTCCTTTCTTTTTGACTGGCAGGATGGGCATATTCCAAGCCAACTGGCACTCTACTAGAATGCTGGCTTGTTTCAGCAGTATGCTGACCCAGGCCTTTATCAGTAGCGGGTACTGGTGCTTTCTAACCGGGATGGTGCCTGGTTTGAGTTCTATTATCACTGGGGCTTGATGTCTAGCCAGTCTGGTGGGGGAGAGGGGGGAGTGGTTGTCTTTCACCGAGACCTCAGGAAATAATTGAGTTAGCTCTCTCTCATGCTCTTCCGGCCCACCCCGTTCTTCCTTCGCAGGCTCATGCAACCTCCACTCATCTTGGGGTGGTATTGAGAGAGAGAGCAAATAAGTCATAGTGTCCATCCGGAAGGTGGGCCTCTCCTCAGGGGAGAAAGTCACTTGTGCTCCTAGTTTGGAGAGCAAGTCTCTTCCTAACAGGGGTACTGGGCACTCAGGAATGTAGAGGAATTCATGAATCATTTGGTGCCCCTCCCCATCTGACATTTTCTGGGCTGGCAAATGATTTAATCATCTCTTCTCCCGATACCCCAGTTACAGCGGTTGTCTTTTTGGACAGTGGTGCCACAGGTTTTGTTACTACCGACAGTTCTGCTCCTGTATCCACCGTGAAGTCACTGTTTTGGTCTCCTATTTTTAAGGTTACCATGAGGTCTTGGGGACCTGATATCTCTGAGCCTCGGCAACCCTATTTAATTTCCAAGTCAGCAAGTTGCACAACTTCGAAAGCTTCCTCTTCCTTCCATGCCTTAGGGCATTCGTTCTTCCAGTGGCCAAAAGCTAGGCACCAGGCACACTAGTTTGGCTGTAAAGGGCCCGGGGCTTCCATGGGGACCAGTTGAAGGACTGTCCTGTCCCTAGGGCAGAGAAGGTTTTCCGGAGGGCCCGAGATAGACTTTCCCAGAGCAGCAGCTAGCATTGCAAATCTCTTGTCTGTTCTCTTTGGTTCCCTCGGCTCTCTGGCAGAGCGCAGTCTCTGCTTACTTCCATCATCTCCCTCCCCTTCTTGTCAGTACTCACCGGAAGAGGTGGGGGGTATAGCTTGGGCATTTTGGCTGGAGCCGAATCCTGGAAGTGCTGGGCAGAGGCTTCTGTCACCAGAATCGGAGCCTGCAGTGGTGGCAGCTCTATGACCTTGGGAAGAGCTGGCAGAGGAGCAGTGGCTGCTGTAGGACTTCACCTGGCCCTGATTGGGCATTAGGATCCTGGTGAAGCACTGAGGCAGGAGCGTCATTATCCAGTATGGGGGAGGGGTCAGGTCAACTCATCCAAATCCTGTAGAATTTCCTTTTTTATCATCAGTCAATTTTTGTGCCATTAATATTCTTCCCTTTCCCTTCTGGATACAGAATCTTGTCCACATAGGAGGGCCTTGAACTAACCCTAGCCATGAGTCAATATATGCATTTTGATCCAAGTGTCCTGGTTCTCCTACTGTATAGGCTGCTCCCAGTATTTTTTAAGTTCATAGTATTCTCTGGTGGCCATCCAACTCCCATAAGGGGCCATTCGACCTCAGAGTATGTGGAGGCGGTTAGGCTTCATCTTCACCCCATAGTCTCCTCCAAATCCCTTCTTTAAAATTTTTAATCATGCACTCCAATACAGTTGCCTTAGATTCACTTCCTCACATCTTACTTACCTTCTTGGACCTTCTTCTACTTTTCCTTTTCGTTCTGTCTACAAAGTTCTCAGTACCCTATGAACTTCTGATATTTCCACTCAATGACACTTAAATTGCCATTCTGCTGCCTTCCTAATTGGGGTGAGAAGAGCCCCACTTGCCAGATCCCAGAGGGAGAAGGGGGATCAGCGTGTCTTCACCTGCCGGTCAGCACAGCTGAAGCAGAACACGTCATCCAAGGCTGTTTCTCCCTTAAAGTCCACTCTGCCTTGGTGGGCTTGATCAGGTGTGGATGAAAACACAGATGGGTTAAATATACCATGTCCCAGGCCATCTCCAGGAAAGCCAATTCATACTCACTTATGTATCCCCTTCCTTCTAGCCTAACAATTCTGAGGGGGTCAAGAATTTCAAAGCAGATGGGACAACTCCTGGGGGAGGGCAGAATACGAGCATACAAGGACAAGTTTTCTATCCTAAAAATCCTCTGGTGATCGCTGGTAATAATTTTCCCTGAGACGACGTGGACACACTTCCCAAATGACCTTCACAAATTTCCTTCCTAAACTGTAGCACGCTCGTTGACCTGTGTACCAAGCAATTGCTGCTGCCTGCCATTCCAGGGCCCTGTGGGTCTGTGCCCCTTTTAATCCCTCCCAGGGGGGTGATTAGGCCCCCTCTTCCACCCTGCCAGGTGGGCTCCTCCTCACCTTAGCGCTCAGTTCCCTTGTTGCCATTCACTACCTGCCAAAGCGAAGAAACTGGGTGTTGAAAGGCTGAATTCTTCCAGAGGGGCGAGGTGCCTTACCCTCTCTAGGAGATTCAAGCCACAAAGCCTCGGGGTGGCCTCAAATGAGACCTGTCTCCCCAAAATGAGGAGTTTCCCAGCCCATGCACCAAATGTTGTAGCCACTACGTTCCGGGAAACAAACTCACTCAGAAGGACAATGCAGATAGTGGAGTGCAGTTTATTACACCTGCAGTCCCAAGGCAGAGTCTCCTCTTAGCCAAGGACCCCAACCAGCATTTGTGAAAATCTTTTATACCCCATGTGTATGTGTCTGAACCCAACACTCCAAATTCCTTGAGACTTACACAAACCAAGGAAAATACAATCCCAATAACCCCATCATCCACGTACTATGTGTTCATGTGCTCAAACAGTCAAACAATTAGCCAACAATCAATAAACCTGAGGTTACACTCCAAATGACACAGAAAAATGTATGGCCTGTCTGGAGGAAGGGGGATTAGTGTGTGTTTTCTCTTAGGCGATGAGTAACCTAGATACGATCGTCAAGGATCCCTTGTCTGGAGGGGGGTCTTATCCTTCTGCTGTTGTTTTCATAGGCACTAAACACTGAGTTCAGAATCCACTGGAAAGGTGGCTGAGCATGATCAGCATGAACAGGCCTAAGATGGAGCCCAGCCCCTATGAATTCCTTCTTCAGTGAAGGTCATTTAGGAGGTAGTGTCCATGCTGTCTTGGGAAAAATTATTACCAAGCAATTGCCAGGAGATTTTTATGAGAAGAAACTTGGTTTTTGTGTGCTCGTATTCTGCCCTCCCCAAGGAGGTGTCCCATCTGCTATGAAATTCTTGACCCTCTCAGAATTATCAGGCTAGAAGGAGGGGGATACATAAGTGAGTATGAATTGGCTTTTCTGGAGACGGCCTGTGACGTGGGATATTTAACCCATCTGTATTTTCATCTGCACCTGATCAAGCCCACCAAGACAGAATGGACTTCAAAAGTTAAGGGGGAAACAGTCTTGGATCACGTGGTATTCTGATTCAACTGTGCTGACCGGCAGGTGAAGACACGCTGATCCCCCTTCTCCCTCTGGGATCTGGCAGGTAAGGCTCTTCTCACCCCAGTTAAGAAGGAGGCAGAATGGCAATTTAAGTGTCATTGAGTGGAAATATCAGAAGTACATAGGGTACTGAGAACTTCATAGACAGAACGAAAAGGAAAAGTAGAAGAAGGTCCAAGAAGGTAAACAAGATGGGGGGGAAGTGAATCTAAAGCAACTGTATTAGAGTACATGATCAAAATTTTAAAGAAGGGATTTGGAGGAGACTATGGGGTGAAGATGAAGCCTAACCGCCTCCACATACTCTGTGAGGTCAAATGGCCCCCTATGGGAGTTGGATGGCCACCAGAGAATACCATGAACTTAAAAAATACTGGAAGCAGTGTATACAGTGTTGGGACCTAACTGGAGCCGGGACAGGCTCCGGGGGGGCAGGCTGGGCCTGAGGTTTGTTTTCTGGGAAGGCTGGGGCGCTGGGAGCGCCTGCAGGCAGTGTGGCTTGACCAATCAGAAAGAATCTCTGTACCATCCCCCAGACCCAAGCCAATCCAGATAGAGATGCGAGGTTTAAAGGTCCTGTGTGCGCCTAAGGTTTAGCCAATCAGCTATGCTGTTACAAAGACAAAGAACCATCTGTATAAAAGTAGATGTGATTCAGAGATCGGGGCTCTTGTCAAGATTCCATTATGCAGGATGAGACGGGAACCCTAGCTCGAGCTAGAAATAAAATCCCTTTATGCTTTTGCATTGCTGTGGACGTCTTATTCTCTCAGTTTTGGGGACTCAGACTTTGGGTATAACAGTAGTCACAGGAGAGCCAGGACACCCGGATAAAAATTCATATATTGACTCATGGCTAGGGTTAGCTCAAGACCCTCCTACTTGGACAAGGTTCTGTATTCCAGAAGGGAAAGGGAAGAATATTAATGGCACAAACATTGACTGATGATAAAAAAGGAAATTCTACAGGATTTGGATGGGGATGACCTGACCCTTCCCCCATACTGGATAATGACACGCCTGCCTCCCAGTGCTCCACCAGGACCTGAGGCCTCCTTAATGTCCGATCCAGGGCCAGGTGAAGTTCCTGCAGCAGCCACTGCTCTTCCACCAGCTCTCCCCGAGTTCGTAGAGCCACCGTTTCGGCAGGCTCCAATCCCAGCAATGGAGACCTCTGTTCAATGCCCCCAGAATTCCACCTCAGCTGGACCTCCTAGATTGTATCCACCTGTCCCGGTGAGTACTGATGGGAAGGGGGAAGAAAACGCAGCCATTAGACAGAGGCTGCTCCATGCCAAGGAACAGTGGGAAAGAACCCCACTATAGATGCCCTTCAGAGAGCTACAACAGCCTCCAGTTCAGCATGCGTGGGGCACTACCATCAGCCCCCTGTAGCCTAGTATCACCAGCCATTTTCCTCTACGGATATATTAAACTGGCAGAGACACACTCCCTGTACCTGGGGGAGCCACAAGCCATGATTAGGCAAATGGAGAGTATTTTTTGAACCCACCGCCCTGCATACGATGACATAATCCAACTACTAGTCTCCCTTTTCAGCACTGAGGAAAGACACAGGATCCTAACTGAGGCCAAAAAAATGGTTAAGAGAAATGGCACCTGAGGGTCCTGCAAACCCACAGCGGTGGGCAGAACTAGCCACCCTGATGAGAGGCCCAGCTGGGACTGTAACACAGAAAAAGGGAGGGGCCACCTGGAAAAATATCGGGTGACTACTTTACAGGGTCTCAAGAGGGGGGCCCCCAAAGCTATGAAGGAAGCAGTGTATACAGTGTTGGGACCTAACTGGAGCCGGGACAGGCTCGGGGGGGCAGGCTGGGCCTGAGGTTTGTTTTCTGGGAAGGCTGGGGCGCTGGGAGCGCCTGCAGGCAGTGTGGCTTGACCAATCAGAAAGAATCTCTGTACCATCCCCCAGACCCAAGCCAATCCAGATAGAGATGCGAGGTTTAAAGGTCCTGTGTGCGCCTAAGGTTTAGCCAATCAGCTATGCTGTTACAAAGACAAAGAACCATCTGTATAAAAGTAGATGTGATTCAGAGATCGGGGCTCTTGTCAAGATTCCATTATGCAGGATGAGACGGGAACCCTAGCTCGAGCTAGAAATAAAATCCCTTTATGCTTTTGCATTGCTGTGGACGTCTTATTCTCTCAGTTTTGGGGACTCAGACTTTGGGTATAACAGTAGTCACAGGAGAGCCAGGACACCCGGATAAAAATTCATATATTGACTCATGGCTAGGGTTAGCTCAAGACCCTCCTACTTGGACAAGGTTCTGTATTCCAGAAGGGAAAGGGAAGAATATTAATGGCACAAACATTGACTGATGATAAAAAAGGAAATTCTACAGGATTTGGATGGGGATGACCTGACCCTTCCCCCATACTGGATAATGACACGCCTGCCTCCCAGTGCTCCACCAGGACCTGAGGCCGCCTTAATGTCCGATCCAGGGCCAGGTGAAGTTCCTGCAGCAGCCACTGCTCTTCCACCAGCTCTCCCCGAGTTCGTAGAGCCACCGTTTCGGCAGGCTCCAATCCCAGCAATGGAGACCTCTGTTCAATGCCCCCAGAATTCCACCTCAGCTGGACCTCCTAGATTGTATCCACCTGTCCCGGTGAGTACTGATGGGAAGGGGGAAGAAAACGCAGCCATTAGACAGAGGCTGCTCCATGCCAAGGAACAGTGGGAAAGAACCCCACTATAGATGCCCTTCAGAGAGCTACAACAGCCTCCAGTTCAGCATGCGTGGGGCACTACCATCAGCCCCCTGTAGCCTAGTATCACCAGCCATTTTCCTCTACGGATATATTAAACTGGCAGAGACACACTCCCTGTACCTGGGGGAGCCACAAGCCATGATTAGGCAAATGGAGAGTATTTTTTGAACCCACCGCCCTGCATACGATGACATAATCCAACTACTAGTCTCCCTTTTCAGCACTGAGGAAAGACACAGGATCCTAACTGAGGCCAAAAAAATGGTTAAGAGAAATGGCACCTGAGGGTCCTGCAAACCCACAGCGGTGGGCAGAACTAGCCACCCTGATGAGAGGCCCAGCTGGGACTGTAACACAGAAAAAGGGAGGGGCCACCTGGAAAAATATCGGGTGACTACTTTACAGGGTCTCAAGAGGGGGGCCCCCAAAGCTATGAGTATCGCAAAACCCTCCAAAGTGATTCAAAGGGAAAGCGAATCACCCTCTGAATTCTGCGAAAGAGGCCTGTAGAATTCTGTCTGAGGCCTATAGATGTTATATGCCAATAGCCAGAGGCTGCTGGGTCTCAGATGGTGATAAATGCAGCCTTTGCGTCTCTAGCCTACCCTGAAAATATCAGATGGGGGGACAGCAAGTGACTCATGAATTTTTATACATCCCTGAATGCCCAGTACCTTTGTTAGGAAAAGACTTGCTGTCTAAATTGGGGGCACAAGTGACCTTCCCTCCCATGAAAGACCCATTGTTTGAGTGGGCTCAACCACCTATTTACTCTTCTTCTCAGTAACCCCTCAAGATGAGTGGAGGTGGCACGATCTCCCATAAGGGAAATCGGATGGGCTAAACAGTCGAGAGAGAAAGTTAACTCAGCAATTCCCTGAAGTCTGGGTGGCAGACAACCCACCCCAGGGTTGCAAAACAAGTCCCACTGGTAATAGAACTCAAACCTGGTACAATTATGTCAGCACCCGCCTTGGGCCTGCCAGATCTTGCTTAGCTGTTTACTCTTTATGTGATTGAAAAGGACAAGGTGGCTATGGGAGTGTTGTCCCAGACTATGGGGACATGGGTCAGACCCATGACTTTAATTAGCTGGACAATGTTGCCACTCGGTGGCTGAGATGCTTATGGGTAGTTGCTGCAGTTGCCTTACTGGTCCAGGAGGCAACCAAGCTGACTTTGGGCCAAGATTTGTTCGTAAAAGTCCCACATGAGGTTAACACTCTCCTACGAGGGGACCCCATAAATGGCTGTCAACATCCCGGATTACTCAATACCAGGGACTGTTATGTGAGAACCCCCATGTTACTACTGAGCCTTGTCAGGCCCTGAATCTGGCCACTCTCTTGTGGGAGAAGGTGGACTCTCACATGATTGCAAGAAAATACACCAGCAGACCTATCTTGAGAGACCAGCCAATCCTGGACCCAGATTTGGTCCTGTACACCAATGACACCAGCCTGGTGAAACAAGAACAATGACTGTTGGGATATGTAGTAGTCATGGAAGAAACCATCACTGAGGCTAGCTCTCTGCCATCACACTGGTCCGCTCAATGGGCTGAACTATATGCTCTAATTCAGGCCCTCCATCTGTCAAAAGGTAAGAAGACAAACATTGACACAGACTCCAGGTATGCTTTTGCCACACTACAGGGCTTTGTATAAGGAGAGAGGCCTTTGACAGCTAGTAAAAAAGATTAAAAGTAAGAAAGAAATTAAGACCCTATTAGATGTTGCCTGGGAACCAGAAAAGGTTGCAGTCATACACTGCTGAGGATGTCAAAAAGAGGCTTACCCACCAGGCTCAGGGAACAGACTGACAGATAAGACCGCTAAACAAGCAGCCGAGGGCTTGGGGGTGACGAGTGAATCCCCTATTAAAGCTCTCATATTGGCGGAGCTATCTGAGTTAATGCTAGACTCTCCAAAATACACTGAAGCCCAAAACCAACTAGCCAAAGCAGAAGGGGCCATCAAGACTGAAAAGAGATGGTGGGAATTACCAAGTGGCAAATTATTAGTACTGGAGGAGCTGGCACCCACTCTGGTAAGCCAAACACACCAAGCGACCCATCTAGGCCATGATAAACTGGAAGAGCTAATTTGAAAATATTTCTTGGTTCCCTGCCTCTCTTCCCTCTGCAGGGCAAAATCTCAGAACTACACTGCCTGCTCACAGGTCAATGTTGCCTCTTGACACAGACAGAAACCTCCAGGGATTCAGGTAAAAGGTATGCTACCCTTTGAACACCTGGAAGTGGACTTCCCTGAGATGAAACCTCACCAACACTACCATTACCTGTTGGTCATAATGTGTATGTTCTCAGGATGTGATGAAGCTTTTCTTACCTGGACTGAAAGAGCATCAAAAGTAGCCTGTTGCCTGCTTAGGGAGATAGTTCATAGATTTGGATTTCCTACCGGCATTGGACATCTTTTTGGGTGTTAGTTCTAAAAGGTCTTGTAGGTCTTCAAAGAACCATTCAACTTCAGCTTCTCCAGCATTACCAGTTGGGGCATAGGCTTGGATTACTGTGATATTGAATGGTTTGTCTTGGAAATGAATAGAGATCATTCTGTAGCTTTTGAGATTGCATCCAAGTACTGCATTTCAGACTCTTTTGTTGACCATGATGGCTCCTCTGTTTCTTCTAAGGGATTCCTGCCTGAAGTAGTAGATATAATGGTCATCTGAGTTAAATTCACCCATTCCAATACATTTTAGTTCGCTGATTCCTAGAATGTTGACGTTCACTCTTGCCATCTCCTGTTTGATCACTTCCAATCTGCTTTAATTCATGGACCTAACATTCCAGGTACCTACGTAATACTGCTCTTTACAGCACTGGACCTTGCTTCTATCACTAGTCACACTGACAACTGGGTATTGTTTTTGCTTTGGCTCCATCCCTTCATTCTTTCTGGAGTTATTTCTTCACTGATCTCCAGTAGCATATTGGGCACCTACTGACCCCGGGAGTTCCCCTTTCACTATCCTATTATTTTGCCTTTTCACACTGTTCATGGGATTCTCAAGGCAAGAATACTGAAGTGGTTTGCCATTCCCTTCTACAGTGGACCACATTCTGTCAGACCTCTCTCCATCATGACCTGTCCATCTTGGGTAGCCCCACAGGGCATGGCTTAGTTTCATTGAGTTAGACAAGGCTGTGGTTTGTGTGATCAGACTGGATAGCTTTCTGTGAGTATGGTTTCAGTGTGTCTGCCCTCTGATGTCCTCTTGCAACACCTACCATCTTACTTGGGTTTGTCTTACATTGGGCATGGGGTATCTCTTCACGGCTGCCCCAGCAAAGCGCAGCTGCTGCTCCTTACCTTGGATGAGGGATATATCCTCACGGCCACTGCTCCTGACCTTGAAAGTGAAGTAGCTCCTCTCGGCCCTCCTGCGCCCACGCAGCAGCTGCTCCTTGGACGTGGGTAGCTCCTCTCAGCCGCTCCTGTGCCTACGTAACCTGGCACTCTTGGCTGCTGCCTTGACCTCAGGCGTGTGGTAGCTCGTCTGGGCCACCGCCCCTGACCTCAGGCAGATGATGATTGCAGCCATGAAATTAACAGACGCTTACTGCTTGGAAGAAAAGTTATGACCAACCTAGATAGTATATTGAAAAGCAGAGATATTACTTTGCCAACAAAGGTCCGTCTAGTCAAGGCTATGGTTTTTGTAAGGATGTAAGAGTTGGACTGTGAAGAAAGCTGAGCGCCAAAGAATTGATGCTTTTGAACTGTGGTATTGGAGAAGACTCTTGAGAGTCCCCTGGAGATCCAACCAATCCATCCTAAAGGAGATCAGTACTGAGTATTCATTGGAAGGACTGATGCTGAAGCTGAAACTCCAGTACTTTGGCCACCTCATGCAAAGAATTGACTCATTGGAAAAGACTCAGATGCTGGGAGGGATTGGGGGCAGGAGGGGAAGGGGACGACAGAGGATGAGATGGCTGGATGGCATCACCAACTTGATGGACATGAGTCTGAGTGAACTCTGGGAATTGGTGATGGACAGGGAGGCCTGGCATGCTGTAATTCATGGGGTCGTAGAGTCGGACATGACTGAGCAACTGAACTAAACTGACCAGCATTGGATCGGACAATGGCTTGGCTTTCGTAGCTGATTTAGTATAACAAGTAAGCAAAATTTTAAACATCAAGTGGAAATTACATACAACGTATAGGCCCCAGAGTTCTGAGATCATGGAAGGAACCAACCAGACATTTAAAGAGACACTCTCCAAGTGGATCTTAGAGACTGACTGTTCCTGGGTGGACTTGTTTCCAATGGCTCTGCTCAGATTCAGGATGACCCCACAGTCCCATGGCTCTTCTCCATACAAAATTGTGCCCCTTCCCATAATAAAACAGGTATCAACAAATTTGCCTCAGGTAAGGGGAGATGAGATTTCACAGCAGATGGAACAACTGGGTAAGGTAATAAATCAGGTAACTAAGTTTGTACAAGAAAGGGTGCCATTCCCCCTTGGAGAACAGAGTCACGAATTTGTACCCAGGAATCAGGTGCGGTCAAAAACTGCAAACACGACTCCTTGGCCCCACATTAGAAAGGTCCATATACTATTGTTCTAACCATCCCTACTGCAGTTAAAGTTGAAGGTATCACTCCCTGGATCCACCATGTGAGGGTGAAAAAAGCATACCATGCAGACCTGGAGGACGCCGAATAGACTATACAAAAGGACCCCATTGATCCCAGTGAAACCAAGACCATCTTAAAGAAGAAAAAGAGATGAAGCTCTATAATCAACTGCTGCTACCAGGACTTGCTGGTACCATCTTGAGACTACCCATAGTTTCAGTACAAAGAGGGACCTGTGCTATAATTAAAGTTGAATGTTGTGTATATATTCCTGATTTATCTGGCAATATATCAGCCACCCTAGATGACATAAAAGATCAGGTAAAAGTTATGTCTGATGATAATCTTTCTTTTTGGATTTTGGTCCTATCTTGGGTGAAAGGTGATGGGTGGAAAACTATATTTACCCTTGTTATAGTTGCCTTGATAGTTCTGCTTTGTGGACCCTTTATTTTACAATGTATTATGAACTTTGTAACCCAAAGGTTGATATCGTTCTCCCAAATTAGAGTTTGGAGAGTCAGGCTGCAATATATCCCTGTGAATGAGGCTCATACTATGAGTTAAGAGCATTACGAGAGGGGAATGAAGGAGACAGAACAGGCTCCATCTTGAAAGCAAGACTCCATCGTGGTCCAGACTGTAGACTTTGAGCTATATGCCCAATATCTATGGAAACGACATACCAACTGGAAAACCAGGCCCCCTGGATGGAAGAGCCCCAGGGCTCGTACCTAGACTCTCTGCTGCCTAAAAGAATATCCTAATTACCTGTGTAACTGAATAGAATCATAAACTCTATTATGCTTATTGGGGTATGACTACAGGCCTATTGATAATTGTCCTCTGTTAACTACCTAGGCTTAAGTCATGTGAATCACGGGTTAACTTTGGTTGTATCTTTCTTTTCCTTTGTTCAGACTAGTTTCAGGGAATATGAGGAGGTGGGTTTGGCATGTACACTTAGGGTATATAAGGTTTTCAGAAAAACTGGTCAGGGTCCTTGACTAAGAGGAGACTGCCTTGGGCCCGCTGGTATAATAGTGTAATGAACTGCACTCCTCTATCTGCATTGTTCTTCTGAGTGAGTTTGTTTTCCAGAACACATGGCTACAAGGTATGATGTCTTAGATGACCCATTCAAGGAAGTTCACAGAGTCCAGCTTAATGAAGCCTATGTACCTTACATCCTGATAGAACACTAGAGGGACATATTGAGGTAATATTTCTGGATCAGACTGTGTGGGTTTGAGCAGATGCAAGACAGCTTTTGCCAAATTTTCTCAGATGGTTCCAGTAGATCTGGTAGTGCCCCTCTTGCTTTCTTATTTGCAATGAGGCAAAAGGTCCCTGCTTCTTAGTATTCAAACCCAGTATGAGGGAATAGTACAGTGAGTCCATTCTTACAGATAAGAGAGTCCAAGGGGCTTAAAAATCTGCCCTCCAAGTAATCAGGCTGAGAAAACAGAGAGTTAACAGGACGTAGTTTCTCCCAAGGTCATAACAACTGCAAAGGGGCATATCAACCACTTTCTCAGAGTGCTTCCTGCTTCCTGACTCACTGGGAAATTTCATTTTAAAAATTCATCATCTATCAAAAAGCTTTGCTGCTGGAAATCATATCAGTAAGAATGAAATAGTGCCTTCTTATCTGGAGGGTGCAAACTACTCTGACACAGAGAAGCAGCCTTGAGTTTCAGCACAGATGCTGAACTTCAGAGAAGGGGTTTCTAAGCACAGCATTTTGTCCTCTTAACTTTACAGTTTCCAGAGTAATAGGCTCCAGATCTACTAGTTATCCAGACCTTTACATAAGTCTTGAGAGAGAAATACATATGAAATGGAGCAAGAAAGAATTCATTGATTTAACACTTTTATTGAGAATACTTTTATTGATTTACATACAAAGATATTTATAGTAGCATTATTTGTAATAGGGAAGAAACAAAACTATCTTGATTGCAAATAATAAAAGATTAGTATTTAAGATTTGTGTTAGTCACTCAGTCCCATCTGACTCTTTATGACCCCATGGACTGTAGCCCGCCAGGCTCCTCTGTCCATGGGGATTCTCCAGACAAGAATACTGGAGTGGGTTGCTATTTTATTCTCCAAGGGATCGTCCCAACCCGGAAATTGAACCACAGGTCTTCTGCATGGCAGGCAGATGCTTTACCATCTGAGCCACCAAGACTTGGTATTAAGTAAGAGAAGCATGTCATGGGACAATTATATAACAAAGCCCAATTTTCATTAGAAAAACTCTGTGTGTGTGTTTGTATAAGCATAGAAGAAAAATTAATATGTACTAAACTGTTGATGACGTAAAATAATCTAAATGTAGGAAGATAACTAGGGAAAGGAGCAGTAAACAAATTCACAAATTGGAAAAGTAAATCTTGGATCTGGGGTGAAAAGTGTCATTGAACGGGTCATTGCAACTGCTTTATAAGGAATGATTGGACTCTTAGAGGCACTATGATTGGCATTAGATGTAAGAATGTTGAAGGTGCCATCAAGTCCCAGATTAACAGAGTGATCTGGAGAAGTGACTTTTCTCTGTGAACTTTATTTAGTCTCTCCCCAGGTTGTACATGGGTGAAAATGAAATAAAGTCTTTGTATGAAAAGACGGTGAAAACAGCCAAGTACCATCCAGATTCAGCTTCCAGCTGTTCTATTATGCAGACATTAAAGACGAGGAGCTCAAGACCAGAGATCACGCTCCGCCCAGGTAGTCTTTCCATCAGTATCTTGTCTCTGGTTTCTCTAGGGGTTCCGTTTTCAGTTTCCAGCTAGTATGGCAACACCAGACTTTCTTGACAACATTCTATGGGGTCACATTGTCCTTTTTGGCCTCTGTACCACTCAGCTCTGGAGAATTATAAACTGTCTCCAGTCTTTATCTGCAGAAAAGCTCAGAGGGGCTTAGCCTTTACTGCTGGCTCAGCTGGAGCCTTGGAGGCATTGTCCCCAGAAATGTGACTTCTCAGTCCCAATGATGGGTTCATCCTTGTACGTTCAACTGAGAGAAAGGATGGGAACAGATGGGCTCAGTAGCAGATGGTCAGAGGGGTTGGGTGGTAGAACCAGAGGCAGAAGAAAGGCCGAAGAGGCCCAGAGAAGGAGGCCTGGGGGAAAGTGTAGATGTGGGACCCATCAGCCACACTATAGAAGGAGACATGCCCAGCTTCATAGTCCAAGAAGACCCCCACCCGGCTGGGGGGCTCACTCAGGGGGAGAGCAGTCCGAGGGGAGGTGAGGGCCTGGTACTTATTAGCATAGAGTTCTACAGCCCAGAATCCATTCTGAGGTGACTCTGCGATCCCCCAGGCCCTATCCACATTTTCCTCACAAACCCCCAGCTCCCAGTAAGTCCTGTCGCCCACTTCCACCTCCCAGTAATGTCTCCCCGAAGAGAAGGACCTGTGGCCCAGCACACAAGGGTCAAAAGAAAACCTTTCAGGTTTTTCAGGAAGATTCTGCCACAGGTTTCTCCGCTTCACACTTCGGTGATCTTCAGACAGAAAGAGTTCAAAGAAGGCAGTATTTGGATCCAGAGTCACATGAGCTGTGGAAAGAATGAGAGTGAACAGATGTCCTGTCAACTCGGGTATCCCAGGGCCCTCAGTGACTGGGAAGTGGGGAGAAAAGAAGCCATTCCTAACCTATGAAGTTGTCTTCCTTCCTCCACAAAAGAGCTGGAGTGATAAGCATCTCCCCCGGATGTCCTTAAGATCATATTTCAAAGAGCTATTAGGAGAGTTCAGAGACTTACAAGGAGGATATAATCCAGAGGTTCCAGGTCCCTGGAAGCAGGGGTGGCTAATCACAACTCCTCCCCATCCTCTCATCCTCCACAGCATTTTGTACAACCCCCTCTCATATCACTGCACTATTATTATTTCATATTTCTCTCCTCTACTAGACCAGGCCCCCAAAAGTAAAGACTACATTTGTTCATCTTTGTGTTCTTACTGTCTAGCATTGTCAGACTCTGCCTCACAACTGGTGCTCAATAATGTTTGCAGAATAAAGGGCTGGGGAAGGTCCTTGGACAGCCTCTAGCCATACCT